>WOXC01004868.1:0-64189 GCA_011680675.1 Gymnobelideus leadbeateri
ATGGTATAATTGGCTACTGAGGTAAAAATCCTGATATACTCTGTTCTGGTCAGACTTAACCTGGAGTATTATATTCAGTTCCAAGCACCAAATTTTGGAAAAGATAATGATAAACTAATGAGTATTCAAAATAGGGTGACCATGATGGTGAAGGGCCCTGAAATCATGTGACATAATATTTATTGGGGATCTCTGGTGTGCAGAAGTAAGACTTGGGGAAAGTGTGTTAGCTATCTTTAGCGATTTGAATAATTATCATGTAGAACAAGTGTTAGAGTTGTTTTGCTTAAAACAAAAAAGGAAGAATTATCAATAATGGGTATGAATTGCTGAGAGGTAGATATAGTCACAATGTAAAGAAATACTTCCGAATACTTAAAGCTATATAAAGGCGGTGGCGGGGGGGGGGGGGGGGACACGACCTAGGTGGCACAATGAATAGAACCCTGTGAGTCAGGAAGACTTAATTTCAAATCTGAGCTCAGACACTTACTAGTTGTGTGATTCTGGGAAAGTCACTTACTTTGTTTGCCTCAGTATCTTCATCTTAAAAATAAGCCAAAGGATAAAATGGCAAACCACTCCAGTATCTTTGCCAAGAAAACCCCAAATGGGATCATGAAGAGTCAGACATGACTGAAACGACTGAACTAAAGCCATCCAAAAGTACACTTTGGGCTATAAATATATATTATATATAAATTATAATAATAATACCTGATAAGACCCTAAGTTGTAGAGACAGTGGCCACCTTAATTTGTAGATATTTTCTCATCTGGGGGCTCTTTGTATTAATAAAATCACGTCTGTGATTACTTAAACTATAACTTGTTTAGCTTGTTATAATTCAGACATTCACAGTCCTAGTGAATTTTGGGCTTTGTGTCTGCTTAAGAGATGATAAGTATCTGTCCAGTCTTACAGAAAAGATATTCAGGCCCATATCACTCTTTGGAGAGCATGTACTTTTCAACTACTTGGTTTTTCCTGTGTAGATGATTTAGCTAAATTGTTTTGAGTGATCAGAAATCTCACTGAGAAGGCTAAAACTTTAAATCAATCAATCAAAGTAATTTATTGTGTAAATCTAGGAACCCAAAGTGGAGCAGTAGAAAGAGAAATGGGTCATTAGTCATAGGACTGTGGTCCAAATCCTGGTTTTGTTATTCAATTAAATTCAGCAAAAACTATTAAAATGCTACTATGTGAAAGGCATTTTGCTAAGCAAAGATATAACGGATATGGTCCCTTCCCTCAAAGAGTGCATATTCTTTGAGGGAGGGAAATGGTATAGATTACTTGTAAGAGATGGCACCTGACCTTTACTTTTAGAGGAGATAAGAATTCTAAATGTCAGGGCTAGGGAAGATGAAATCCAATGAATGGAGAACAAATATTAGGTCAGTTTAATTAGAAATGTGAGTAAGTCAAGGACTGGAAAGCAGAGAGATTTGAGGCAAGTAGGCCATTGAAAGGAAACTGCAATAGTCTGGGTTAGAGATGATAAAAAGGCCTGCCTGAACTATTACGGTGGGCACATAAGAGAAAAAAAAAAGCAGATGTGAGAGATGCTGTGGAGGTAGAATCAAGAAGATAACAACTGTTAAGCTATGGAAACAATGAAGTAATGAAGGCAACTAAGTTGTGAATTTTTGTGTACCAGAATGAATGAATTGCCTTCAATATAAATAGGGAAGTTTGGAGGAGGTGTGGTTTGGGAGAAAATAATGAGTTTTATTTGTAAGGCTGAATTTGAAAAGCCTACAGGAAATCTAAGGGATTTGTTAAACAACAGGCAACTGGTGATGTAGGCTTAAGGTTAAGAGAATGAGGAAGGCTGACAATATGAATTTGAAAGTCATCTGTATAACTGAACTCATGGGAGTTGATGAGATCAATAACAGAGATTATATAGAAAAGAAAAATGTGCATGGCAGATCCTTAGATGTGCATACTTAGTATGTGTGAGAAGGAGCAGAAAACGAGATAAAAAAAAGAAATAGGAGGAAAACCAAGAAATCAAAGACATGGAAGCCAAGGTAGGAGAGAATACCTGAAAAAAGGAGATGGCAATAATGTCAAAGGCTATAATAAAAGATCAAGAAAGAAGAAAACTGAGAAGAAACCACTGGGTTTAGTAGTTAAAAGGACAAGGTGAGCTTGAAAAGGGCATGGAGGGATGGATCATGGATTGCAAGTGGTAAAGATGATGAGTTCAGTTTTGGACATAATGAGTTGGAAGTATCAATGGGACACACAGGTGGAAATGCTTAATAAACAACAGAGAAAGATGGACCAGACTTCAGGACACAGGGCTGGACCAGTAAATCATCTATATAGAGATAAGTAAATCTTTAAGTACTGGTGAAATCACTTGGTAAGAGAGGATACTGAGAACAGAACCCAAGAAAGAGCAAATGAGACTGAGAATGTCAGACAGCTAAGAAGGGAATCAAGGTGGAACAATGTCACAAAAACCTAGAAAGGACAAACTATCTAGGAGGAAAAGGGGGATCAACAGTGTTGAACATTGCAGAGAGTTAAGAAGCACAAGAACTAAGAAGAGGACATTAGATTTGGCAATTAAGACAATATTAGTGTACTAAAAATTAAATATATCAATCAGAAAATTAATTGAAACTATAATTGAGTTCAATCAAAGCTACAAGACACAAGATTAACATATAAGAATCATTATTAGGGGCGGCTAGGTGGCGCAGTGAATAGAGCGCCGGCCCTGGAATCAGAAGGACCTGAGTTCGGAGCCGGCCTCCGACACTTAATCCACACAAACAAAAACCTAGCCGTGTAACCTTGGGCAAGTTACTTAACCCCAATTGCCCTAAAGGGGCGGCTAGGCGGGGCAGTGAGTAAGAGCGCCGGCCTCGGAGTTTGGATGACCCGAGATCAGATCCGGCCTCGGAAAATGAGCACCCACACATAAATAATGACTAGCCGTGTAACCTTGAGCAAGTTACTTAACCCCAATTGCTTTAAAAAAAAAAAAAAGAATCATTATTAGCAATAAAGATGAAGAAAACACCATAAAAAGATATTTCAGCTACACTAACAACAAAAACCATCAATTACTCTATAAATAACTTACACAAGGAAAACTATAAAACAATAATATATAAAATAAGTATGTAGGAGGCACAAATCATGGATGGATCAGACTGATAATAAGGATAGCTAGCATTAATATATTGCTTTAAGATATGCAAAGCACTTTACTTGTGTTATTTGGATATCACAACAATTTCAATTTAGTAGAAATAGTAATACTACAAATATTAATTTATATATTTAATGAATACAATATTAATATGAATACCAAAGGGTTTCTTCTTCTTTTCTGGAGGTGTAGATAGGATATCTGGACCTGTGATTTAATCATGTAGGAAACTCCTACTATCGATGTATGTCAGCCATTATTCTCCAAATTATAGTCTCCCCCTAACCTCCAAGACAATCTCCCCATCTCTCCTTTGCTTAAAATGCAGTGGCCACTCATGGTCCCAATCTCAATTCATATCAGTACAGAAATTCTAACTCATTCCCTTTTTCCAACGTGGGCCCTATCACCCCTTGTTTGGCAGCCTGGTAGCTCTCTATTGACAAGGGGCTAACTGCTTTGATGTGGACTTCGGTGCCAAAACAGCTTAGAACCCAAACAATCCACAATCTACCTCAATCTTCCCAGCAGCAGGGACTATAAGCATGGATCACCAGGCCAAGCAGCAATTTATAATCTTAGAGTTAATTAGGGCTCTGTCCTAAGAAGAGGACAACAATGTCTGAAAAGCTACATATGAAACCTCAAAGAATTGATCATAGGTCCAAAAAGAACTCCTGGAAAAGCTCAAAAAGAATTTTAAAAATCAAATCAGAGAAGTAGAAGAAAATTTTGGAAAAGAAAAGAGTGATGTAAAAAAATAATAGAGTCAACAGCTAGGTAAAGGAAGCACAAAAATATAAAAAAGATGTACAAAGATTCACTGAAGAAAACAACTTCTTAAAAGTAGAATTGGCTAAGTGGAAAAGGAAGTAAAAAGACTCACTGAAGAAAAAGTTTCTTAAAAATCAGAATTGGGCAAATAGAAGCTAATTACTGCATGAGACATGAAGAAACAATAAAATAAAATCAAAAGAATGAATAAAAATAGAAAAATGTGGAATATCTCATTGGAAAAACAACTGACCTAGAATATAGATTCAGCAAAATTAATTTAAGAATTGTTGGACTACCTAAAAACCATGATCAAGAAAAGAGCCTGGACATTATATTTCAAGAAATTTTCAAGAAAAACTCCCCCGATATCCTAGAACCAGAGGGTAAAATAAAACTTTTTTTAAAAAAATCTACTAGTCACCTCCTGAGATTCCAAAATGAAAATTGCCAGGAATATTATAATTCCAGAGCTCCCAGGTCAAAGAGAAAATATTACACACAACCAAAAAGAAACAATTAAAATACTCTGGAGCCACAATCAGGATTACACAGGACTTAGAAGTTTCTACATTAAAGATTCAGAGGGTTTAGAATGATATTCTGGAAGGCAAAGGAGCTAGAATTACAACCAAGAATCACCCACCCAACAAAAATGAGAATATTCTTTTGAGGGGGCAGTGGGCAGGAATGGATATTCAATGAAAGAGAAGGCTTTCAAGCATTCCTGAAGACCAGAGCTGAATAGAAAATCTGATTTTCAACTACAAGACTCAAGAGAAGCACAAAAAGGTAAACTGGAAAGATTCAATAAGATTAAACTGTTTACACTCCTACATGGGAAGATGATACTTTTAATTCTTATTAGGGCACTTAGAAGGAATATACATAGACAAAGTTCACATTTATAAACTGGCTATGATGGGATGAGAAAGAGGATTGCATTAGGATAAGAGGGACAGGAGAGGCAGAATGAGGTAAATTATCTCACATGAAGAGGCAGTAAAGACCTATTACAGTACAGGGAGAGATGGGATGGGGTGTAGCAGAAAATGCTTGAACCTTATTTTTATTGAAATAGGCTCAAAGAAGGAATAACATTAACACTCAGTTGGTTAGAGGGATCTATTATCCCCTTTTGGGAATTAGGAGGGGAGGATGATAAAAGAATGTGGGGGGATAGATCTGATTAGAAGAGATAAGAAACTAAACATACATCTTGTTTAGGTACCATAGACAATAAAGTAATACCAATACTACAGAAATAGGTATCAAGTGGTAATGCATACAAATTCTTAAAGGAGAAGTTAAGTGAGTTACTTACAGGAGGAAATAGACAGTAAAACTATACTAGTGAGGGACCTCAACTTTCCTCTCTCAGAATTAGATAAATCTGACCACAAAATAAAAAAGTTAAGGAAGTGAATAGAATTTTAGAAAATTGAATGGTGACTAGAAAGGAATATACCTTTTTCTCAGCATTACATGGCACCTACACAAAAACTGATCATGTAGTAGGGCATGTAGTAACCTCAGAATCCAATGTAAAAAGGCAGAAATATTAAATATATCCTTTTCAGATCATGATGCAATAAAACTACATGTAATAAAGGGCCATGGAAAGATAGACTAAAAATTAATTGGAAACTAAATAAGCTAATGCTGAAGAATGAATGGGTTAAAAAAACAAATCATAGAAATAATCAATAACTTCATCCAAGAGAATGACAATAATGAGTCAACATGTCAAAACTTAGAGGATGTGGCCAAAGCAGTTCTTAGGGGAAATTTTGGGAAATTTTATGTCTCTAAATGCTTACAGGAGTAAAACAGAGAAAGAGGAGATCAATGAATTAGGCGTGCAACTAGAAAAGGAACAAATTAAAAATTCCCAATTTAATACCAAATTAGAAATTCTGAAAACCAAAGTAGAAAGTAATAAAATTGAAATTAAGAAAGCTATTAAACTAATAAATAAAACTAAGAGTTAGTTTTGTGGAAAAAAAAACTAAACCATTGGTTAATTTTATTTTAAAGAAGAAGAAAACCAAATTAACAGTATCAAAAATGAAAAATGTAAATTCACCACCAGTGAAGAGAAACTTAAATACTGAATTACTTTGCACAATTACATACCAATAAATCCGACTATGTAAGTGAAATGGATGAATTTTTGCAAAAATATAAACTGCTCAGATAAACAGAAGATGAAATAGAATACTTAAATGACCCCATCTTAGAAAAATCAATGGAACAAGTGATTAATTAACTTCCTGAGGAAAAATTCCCAGGGCCAGATGGATTTACAAGTGAATTCTACCAAACATTTAAAGATTAATCTCCAAACTATATAAACTATTTGCAAAAATAGGCAAAGGAGGATTCCTATCAAATTCCTTTTATAATACAAATATGGTACTGACAGCTAAACTAGGAAAAGCAAAAACAAAGGAAGAAAACAATAAAACATTTTCCCTAATGAACATTAATGCAAAAATTTTAAACAAAATACCAGCAAGGAGATTACAGCAATGTATCACCAGTATCATACACTATCCATCCAAGGCCGAATTTGAACTCAGGTCCTCCTGACTCCAGGGCAGGTGTTCTACTCACTGTACCACCTAGCCACCCCAGGTGGGATTTATACCAGGAATGCAGGACTGGTTCAATATTAGGAAAATTATCAGCATAACTGACCATATCAATAATAAAACTAACAACTATGATCACGAAAAATGAAAAATGAATAGAATGGATAAAGAAACCTGATGGAAATTTAGAGCAACAGAAAAGTTACATCATTTAATGAATTTACTTATTTTAAACATGTAAATTACAAACTTTTAAATGACTGTTGTAATATAGCTATTACAAATAATTTTTAAAAGGTAATTATCCTTTTTAAAAGTCTTCTTTTAAAATGTAAATAATTTGCAGGGAGTAGCAGTAATGTTAGTGGGATTTAAGATCTTCCCTGCCCATTAATAGGTCTCACATGGAGCCTATTAAGGGAAGCTTGCAGGGGAGGCTTGCTTATAGAAAGGCTTTCTTTCACACCTTTTGCTAATTTCTAATTAGGTATTGAGTCTGGAGGGTTGGGAAGCCTTCTGGCTCTGACAAGTGTATATGTACTCTGAGTTGGTATTTTGCTTTGGGGGCTCACTTATGAAAAGGATCTTGTGATTTACTGATTGAGATTCTGAGTGGACATGTTCAGAGCTCCCCGACTGCTCAATAAAAGCTCCTCGATTCAGGGATGTATGTAAAGTGTATAATTGATTCAGGCAGAGTCTGTTTGTTGGTCTTTATTTCTCTGCTTGTATTTTCTCTGAAAATCAGGGTGCTAACTTTTCCCCTGAGCTAGTGAATGTAATTAAAAAAGACTGTTGATCCCTTAAACAGCTATCTTCCCTAGTAAAGTAGATCTAAGAACCTGTGCCATACTGCATATGCCAGTGTAGTATCCGCTACAGTAGCAAGTAAGTAACCAGCAAGTTGGACACTAGACGGTACACTGGATAGAGTGCCAGGCCTGGAGTCAGTAAGACTCCTCTTTGTGAGTTCAAATCTCGCTTCAGATACTTACTAGCTTAACTCTATCTCAATTTCTCAATTTATAAAATAAGCTGGAGAATGAAATACTAAAATATCTTTGCTGAGAAAACCCCAAATGAGGTCATGAAGTATTGAGCATGACTCAAAAACAAGTTGGTGTGAACAGGATTATCAGATTCTTTCTTTCCAGAATGGATAGATGGGCATTCTGAAAGTACTGAAAACTTCAAGAGGGCAACTGTATAGATAGGCAGTATGAAATTACTGCGTTCTTTGAGAGAAAAATCAAAGCAAGGAAAAAAAAAGGGCTCAGAGAAAAGGTAGTGAGACTTCAATACAAAATTCTGTTTAGGGATGACCCTGATAAAAATCCTTCTTATGCCTGGAAAGAGAAATTAAGTTACTTTTAGCCTTTTTTGCTCCAGGTTAAACAATTTTAAATCCCTGTATTCACAGAACTTCTTTTTTTTTTCACAGAACTTCTTTTTAACCCTTAAAAATTTTATTTTAGTTTTCTGAACTATTCCCATTTAGTGAGTTTAAAATTTAATGACAAGATAGGACACAAAACATAGTGGAAGGATTATTTCCCAGAACTTTTATTTCCTATTTCTTTTAATATAATCCCAATAAAATAATGGCCTTGTTCATAACCATACTACTACATATGGCTAATTAGCATTCACTTAATAGTAAAGCGTTTAACTAGTTTCATGTATTTTACTTCTACCTAGTAATTCTTAGTCTTAGATTTCACTTTGTGGGTTTTACCCCAAAATGTACCAACTTATATTTGTTCTCATTAAATTTAATCTTCCCTTAACAGGAATAACATTTCAATTAATTAAGGTCATTGTAAATTTTATATTTGTCTTCCAAATTATTTGTCATTCAAATCTGAAATAGTCTTGATTCCTTCATATAGGTCATCAATAATGATACTGAAATAATAAGGCTCCGAACAAATTCCTGAAGAACACATCATTATGCAACATGGTTCTTTTATTGATAATTAACCTTTGTGTATGGTTTGCAAGCCATTACAGTCATGAAGGTGGTAATATGGCAAAAATGTCATATGAAATGTAATAAAAGTCCAGAATGAAATCAAAAAGCATTATAGTTATGACTCCCCTTTGCAATATGGTCTCCTACTATAAATTGGTTTGGCACAAAGTCATAGTACTAAATTTATAGTAGTTTACACTTTTTTTAGGTGACTGAAAATTCATTTGTTTTACTATCTTCTCAAGTGATGCTTTTTAACTGATGTTACCTTTTTTTTTTTTTTTTGGAGGGCAACTGGGGTTAAGTAACTTGCCCAAGGCCACACGGCTAGGTTTTCGTTTGTGTGTGTTAAGTGTCTGAGGCCGGATCCGAACTCAGGTCCTTCTGACTCCAGGGCCGGCGCTCTACTCGCTGCGCCACCTAGCTGCCCCACCTTTTTTTTTTTTTAACATGGAATATTCCAAATGCATTTTGTAAATTACTGGCAGAACTGGGCTTTTTGTGTCCTAGACAATGTTAATATAATCAGCACTTCAGTATTTCCATGCAGGAATAGCACTGTAGACTTCAGATTAGGAGATAAAAGATGCCATTCTGCTCCTTTGGGTTTTTATGTGACAACAATAATTGCTATAATTAAGAAAGTCTGTGAAACCTTCTTCTATCGATAGCGATCTTTCTTTTGTACCTAGTTTCAGCAATTATGAAAGGCAGCACAGTATAGTGACTAGAGGGCTGGTCTTGCATTCAGGTGATAGATCTGACAAAGACTGGCTGTATGGTCATGAACTAGTCCTCTAATATCTCTCTGCTCCAGGCAAGTCTCTAAGACTGCAAATTGTAAATGAGTTGTTGGTCTGCCTTCATTGAGGGCATTTTCTCATTTGGTGTTCCTAGTACCTATGAAACTATGGATCTGGAGCAAAAATTTTGCAGTGCATTAAACACTGAGATTTGTTTGTAATTAGGTGTAATGACATATGAAACTTTTAGTTACTTTCCACATCTTTTTAACTTAATGTTTCCATTTTATTTGACATAATAATTAGATATGATGGTATTAGTTTATATCAATCTGTTTTATTTTAAAAAGACCTCCTACCAAATATTCCCCAAGCCCAATTTTCCAAAATTCTTCTCATTATTAAAGTCTTCAAAGGAAGGGGAAACATACCTAATATTTTCTTAGAATTTAGTTCTAGAAGAAAAGTGGAAGAACATATAAAATCACCTCATTTTACAGAAGTAGAAATTCCATAATAAATAAATTCTTACAAAATCTTAAATTAAAAATAAAACTTCAACAATGAGTGAAATGCTTTCCTAAAAACTAGTCAAATGCATCAAACTGAATATAGTACTCTTTACCTAAGAAACAAAACCACAAACAAAACAGTCAATCATAGGACTCAACAGAGATAACTCTTAAAAAGTTTGTACCTGTGGAATCCAGGACATATAACAAGGGAGGACTGAAGACACACTGGGAGAGTCATGCTGGTTTTCTGAGAGTCGATTTCCATCAAAATTGCATCCTTCCAAGAGTAAGCCACTGATCTATATTAAAAATGTATAAAATATTTAAATCGAAGTCATACTATCAGCAAATAGAATATATTTTAATAATGTCAAAAACAGTATTTCCTATCATAAGCAAGAGTCCAAAGAGTGGGAAACTAAAAATTCTAATGTTATGTATGAGAAAAGTGCTACTTTACAGTAAGACATCAGTTTTCATGGCAAATTTTCTTTAAACTCAATTTTCATTTTTAGTAAATGCTTCAGAAAGTAACTATGTATCAGCAATGATGTGACTACAGGTAGCATGGCACTAGATTGATGAGAACATATTGATCTTAGCAAAATATACATTTATGAGTGATGTCAATAAAAGAAAAACAAATCAAAACTTTGGATCATGCATTTTTCTCTTCAGACATTTGACATTACCTTAAAGCAACAGAAGATTTATTAAAATGCATAAATATCAAATGTTATGGAATCAAGTACTGCATTATTTGAATTATTCAAATCTGCACTGCATATTTCTATTGGGCTAGAGCCATTTACCATATTTTATATTATTACAACTTCAAATAGTGCAAATTTTACTCTATGTAATCACTCCATGGGATTCCTTAGTTGTACTAATCATAGTAAAGTAGGAGTAAAAGCAAAATAAGAGGGAGACAAATAGTCCTGATGAGGAAGTTATAGACATGGCAACAGCTGCTGAAAAGTTTTTATCCCCAAAGTCCTTGGAATCATTGAAAGGTTGTATCAGTGGAAATGACATCAAAGACAAAGCACCAACATCTGCTTTGCTTTCTGTACACTCAGGGCCATGGGACCTCTCTCTGTGTAACTTGCAGCTAAAACCTCCCACACATACTGTCCTCATTAGAGTATATTTCTCCAGAACAGGGATTGTTTTCCTTTTCCATTTATATCCCTGGTGCTTTGCACATAAATAGTACTTAATGCTTCTTCTTTGCTTCATTTGAGTTCATCTCAGCCATTCTTGATCCCTCAGCTGCTAGTGCCCATTCTCTCCAAAATTTAGTTTGTATGTACAGTATTTATATATACTTATTTATGTACATGTTGCTTCCCCCAAGAGTCAGTCAACAAGTATTTATTAATTGCATACTGTGTGCAGGTACTTTGCTAAGAATTGGGAATAGAATGTATGCTCCTTGAAGGCAGGAAAATAAGTTTTATCTTTGTTTCCATATCACTGTAATACAGTAACAATTCTTGTTGATTAAATGATTAGTAGATTATGTTTTCCCTTACAGCATGAATGGTATATTTTACCAATTTTTAATTTTTTTTAAGTAGTTATCTCAGAGCTCTATCTATTGTTGTTCAGTCATTCAGTCATGCCCCACTCTTCATGACCCCATGGACCACATTGTCTATGGGGTTTTCTTGGCAAAGATACTGGAGAGGTTTGCCATTCCATTCCCCAGTGGATTAAGACAAAAAGAAGCTAAGGGGCTTGCCCAGGGTCACTCAGCTAGTAAGTATGTAAGGCTAGATTTGAACTCAGGTCTTCTGACTCCAGGTCCAGTACTCTGTCCACTGAGCCACCTAGCTGCCTCTTACTCTGTACCCAGTACTTGATTAATAATTGTTGGACTAATCTGCAACATAAGAAAATCTTCATGAAAGACATGCCTTTCTCTATGAAAATAATTCTATTTTTTAAAATTTATTTATGCCTTTTTAAAAAGCCTTTTCTCTGGAAGATCTCTTTATCTCATCAGAAGGCAAGAAATACTTCATTAATGAATTTGTAGCTTTTTTCTCCCCTTTTTGGAGGGCAACTGGGGTTAAGTGACTTGCCCAAAGTCACATGGTTAGTAAGTGTGTCAAGTGTCTGAGTCCAGATTTGAACTCAGGTCCTCCTGACTCCAGGGCCATTGCTCTATTCATGGAGCCACCTAGCTGATCCATAGCTTTCTTAATATTTTTAATCACAATCAAGTCCTTGTATTTTTTCAGCCTAATATATAAAGTTAAACTTGCTAAACAATTTTGAAAACATTCTTGTAAATATAACTACACTATTTAAAACTCTAATACATAAAATCATAGACTTTTGGAGCTGGAAATGTTGGAAGCTGAAAGAATTAATACCAATTCTAAATGCACCCAGAGTCTAGGTACAGGGAGACTCTAGCTTTTAAACAATGGCATTTAGTTGACTTCTTCCTGTAGGTATCAGGAGGTTTTCTTGTGGATGGCTCTCAACTGGACCATAAGTTTAGCATAGTTCGCTTCTAGGAATGGAGGGTTGCCCCATAGGTGTGGAACACTGTCTATACAATTTCAGATTTTTTTAAAGTATTGATCAATTATGCTGCATTTTTCTTTTTCTTCTTAAAATAATTCTTTTTCTTAAGGGATTGCTCCTCAGAGGGGGAGGATACAGAAGAATATCCAGGCATGGTAAAACCAAAGCATATAGAAAAAAAATCCTATTCTTTTTAAAAGACAAGGAAGCTCTCAGGGGCCAATCAAACTTTATTGCCACTGATGTAGCTTAGTGGCCTTGGACTACTTTGATGTGGTTTTTTTTTTTTTGGCGGGGGGAGGGCAGGACAATTGGAGTTAAGTGACTTGCCCAAGGTCACACAGCTAATAAATGTTAAGTGTCTGAGGACGGATTTGAACTCAGGTCTTCCTGACTCCAGGGCCTGTGCTCTATTCACTGCGCCACCTAGCTGCCCCTATTATTACTGTTTTGCAGAAAGGAAACAGGCTCAGATATTAAAGGACGGATATTAAGTTAATAATTTGCACCAACCTAGCCACCCCTGATGTAGTTTCTTGATCCTCTAAAGGCATAAAAAGACCTTCTGCAGGGCTACCTAAACTTTCTATGAGTTCTTAGTAGACTACCATATTTTGGTGGCCAGAATGGAAAGAGGCTTCCCTTACTAAGGGCACTGATGTACACCACTACAGTGATGATGTAATGTTGATTTAGTTTAATGAGATCAGAGTGACAAAGACCCAAGAGGGAATGGTGGCCCATCATAAGGAACAAAGTATGGAAAATCAGCCCTAAGAAAATTCAGGATCTAGCCTACTCAGTCAAGTTTTGGGGGAATATACTAGATGGAGGAAAACTAAATATGCTACTGATACTTGCCTTCCCACAATCTAACAAGGAAACACAGAGGTTTATTGGATTCTTCAGGTTTTGTGGAACCCACATTCCATACCTGCATATCCTGATGGCCTCCCTTGTTTACTAAGTCACTTGCAAGTTTACTTTTTGAGTAGGGGCTAGAACAGGCTACAGTTCTATTAGACCTAAAGTAGTCCATAGTACTTCTGACTTCCAGTTCAAAATGTAAGACTATAGCTCAGAAGAGAGACTGGGGCTAGATATGTAAATCTGGAAATTTTCTGCATAGAGAAGATAACTTGAACCCATTAAAGAGATATTATAAAGAAAAAAGAGAAGACTCAGTATAGAGCCTTGGGGGATACTCATGGGTAATGGGTAATGGGTGTGATATGGATAAAGAATGACAAAAGAAGGGCAGCTAGGTGGAGCAGTGAGTAGAGCACTGGCTCTGGACTCAGGAGGACCTGAGTTCAAATCCTGCCTCAGACACTTAACACTTACTAGCCATGTGACCTTTGGCAAATCACTTAACCCCAACTGCCCAGCCTTTCTCCCTCAAAAAAAAAAAAAAAAAAAAAAAAAGCAAAAATAAATAAACAACAACAAAAATGACAAAAGTACCAGAAAAGAGCTGGTGGGACATATAAGAGAAGAAATGAGAAAGAACATTGTCCTGAAAATCTAGAGAGAAGACGGCATTAAGGAAAAGAGTATGATCAGTAGTGTCAAATGATAACAAAGAGATAAAGAAGGATCAGGATTGAGAAAAGGCCATTAGATTTGGCGACTGAGTGGTAAATAATTTGGTAAATAAAGAGAGGGCAGTTTCAGTTGAATGATGAAGTTGGAAGTCAGATTTCTGAAAAGTAAGTGGCCATTACTGTATGTCCCTAATCTTAGAGAAGCAACACACCTGGCATTCATTGGCAATACTGGAAAAGGAGGAGTACAAAGAAGAGGAACAAGAGGGGAAGAAGAAGAAGGAGGAAAAGGAAGAAAAGAAGTAGTAAAAGATAGCAAACCCAAAACATTTTAATTCCCCTATCAATCCCAAAATGAGTGAACAAATTTGGGAGAGAACTAAGGTCAGAAATTCCAGACTTTGACTCTATTTCTTGGAAGGACAGAGTCCCAGATTTCAATGACCTGGTCCATGTAAGCTAGTGATGAGGAGCAGGAGCCTTATAGGAATATCAGATCCATAGGACAGATGATGACAGAGTAAAGATGTTTCTGACACAGCCTCTGATTCTTTATCACTGCCATCTTTTATGCAGCCTGTCTTGGTGCCAATGTTGATAACAAGACTTGCTCTGCAGCACCAACTCCTCAGTGCTCTCCAGTCTATCAGTCAGAATATATTTCTCTCTGGACTCCTATTAGGGGAATAATACCAATAATAACAATAATACCAAATTTCTGACCCTCTGGAGCCCTTTGCAGAGGAACTGCTCCCTTCTTTCACAAAGCTTAGACAAGGACCCTCCCAGCATCTAGAAATTCAATAATACCACAAATATCACAATGATACCATAAAGCAAACAAGAGAATCCCATTTCCAGGTAAATGTTCATTCACCATAATTATGTAGTGACAGTGTCACCTTCTCCAAGCTGTTAAAAAAGCAAAGCACTTCCCAATAATATCACCCTTTTGTTTCCCAGATAAGATAGGCATTTCTGGATTATTCCTTCCCAAGGGATTCCAGAGGTCTTGGGCTCAAATGGTCCTTCTGGAATCTTAGAAAAGACAAGATATCCATTGACAGATTTATAATTTAATAAGCATATATAATCAGTTGGGAATTAAAGAATGTTGACAGTGATAATACTACATGAAAAGACAAACTATGAAGTAATGCTCTAAGAAGAACATTTTGGTTTGTATACTCATGTAAACAGGAGAGACCACATATTCCTAGCTCACACTTTGTTTAAAAGCCCTAGGCTTTTTATATCAAGTATATTTGATATTTTTGAATGAATAAGTAAATAATGAATAAAGTATAAAATTGGATTTCTATTCTTAAAGATATGTTCTAATACTTGGATATAGTGATCTCATCAATGTGGATATTCCTCCAACAATGAAGGTCACAAATCATTTATATCTGCTTATCTTATGCAACTCTTGTCCATGTCTACAACTGAGTAAGAGGTGGTCCTACCCAATACGGTGGCATGCATCTTCACATTCTCCTGGCATTTGATTCCAAAGGAGCATTCAGGGCCCCCATCAGTTATCACTCATCCTTGTGTTATGATAAGATCATCTTTTTGGTCATGCATTTGTTTGACCATCTTTTGTTTTTACATCCTTCACACCACTTCTGTATTATTAACTAATCATAGTATGTGGTAGCTTAATAGAAATGGTAAACATTAGAAGGACAGGAATTCTTATTATTCAGTGAGGCACAGCTGAAAGAGCACTGATGTGCAGTCAGAGGAGTTGAGTTCAACTCTCAGCTCTGCTACTTAGCACCCATGTTACTCAGGCAAGTCACTTAAACTTTCTGGGTCTGGGTTTCCTCACTGGTAAAACGAGAAGATAGGTCTAAGTGACCTTTAAGGGCCCCTTCAGCTCTATGATCATGGTCATTGCTTGGAAACAGAATCTCAAAAGCAACAGAGTATGTTTCTATACTTCAGAAAAAAAAGTGTAAGTCACTTTGATACAGTAAAAGGCAACTGATACTTAGCCTAGCAGTGTGCTATATGAGCAAGAAAATTTGTTCTGCATGTAGGAATATGTTATCTATGCACTAAATATCCTCATATTACTTTTTCAGTGGGTTAAGTTTATATATTCATAATTTCAACATAAAGGATTAAGAAGCAAATTATTAAGTAATAAAAAAAAAACCTTAGCAACTCTTCAGCTCTAGTACCATGGAGGATGTATAATTCATGTACTATGAATGAGAGAAAAAAAATTGGAACAAGTGTGATTTCATTACTAGCTTCTAGAAATGAAAGCATCGATTTTGATTTACATAGCATCAAAGCATAATGGATGTCATTTAAATTTTAAATGGGAAATAAAGCATCCTCCAAGAGCACATACACTGGGATTATTATATTTAGAAAAGCTGTCAGATATTCAAATAAATTAATCTCCTCATTTTCTCTTAAATTCAACAATCCAACTTTAAAATGACAAAGATGACACCTTTAAATAATTTATTATCACAGCTTTTATAGAGATGTTACATTTTTCTCAAAATATGTCTCACTTTAAGGTGAAGTATTTCAGTATTTCAAGAATTTGTTAGTTCATCACTGTGGATACACAACTGCTATATATAAAAAGCAAACAAAAAGTAGCTAGCCTTTGAGAACCACTGTGGCCAGCCTGGCGTTCCTATCCTTAGACAATGATTAATAGACCCATCACCAAGTCCACAATTGAAGCTTTTCTAGAGCTTGTGCTCTACTGTCCCAGACTTTGAAAGTCCAGGTTCTCCTCCATACTACCATCAGACATTGGAAAAGCAATTTACTGTACCTGAGTTAGAGAAATATGACAAATCTGACAGGATGAGGATAGAACTGCAACTCATTGTTAAAAAAAATTATCATTCAAGGAGACATGGATTAATTGTTTAATATGAAACATGAGAAAAAATGATAAAACTTTTTTTTTCCTTTTTGGAGGGGAGAGGGTAGCACAAATGGGGTTGACTTGCCTAAGGCCACATGGCTAATGTTAAGTGTCTGAAGCCAGATTTTAACACAGGTCCTCCTGATTCCAGGGCCAGTGCTCTATTTAGTGTGCCACCTAGCCACCCCAATAAATCATTTCTACACTCAATGTTTCCATTCAGTCTGTGCTAGGTCTTCAGGTACATACCAGAACATTCAGTAGCCTATTATCAAAGGACCACAGCTGAGAACAAGGAACAGGAAACAGAAATTGAGACTGGATTCCTCTGAGTTAAGAGTAAAAAACCAGTAGGATAAGATTGTTAGCATGTGGAACTAGAAGGATATCAGGCTAATCAGGCACAGCCAGAGACACTGTGGGATGTAGTAGAAAGACAGTTTTGGCCTCCAAGTCACAAAGTACAATTTCCACCTTTTAGAATACATTGTGTGACCCTGAGAAAGTTGTTTTCTTCCTCTTCCTCTTCTTCCTCTTCTTCTTCCTCCTCCTCTTCTTCCTCTTCCTCCTCTTCTTCCTCTTCCTCCTCCTCTTCTTCTTCTCCTTCCTCTTCCTTCTTCTTCTTCTTCTTCTTCATCATCATCATCATCACCACAATTACCACAAAAACAATGATACCAGCTAGTATTTATGTAGCATTTTAAAGTTTATAAAGCACTTTGCACATGCTATCACATTTGATCCTCACCACAATCCTATGAGGCAGATACTATTAGAATCTATATTTTAGAGATGAGGAAACCGAAACACAGAGAGGTTAAGTGACATAACCAGGATCATATAGCTAAGCATCTGGGGGACAAGATTCAAACTCAGACCTCCTAACTCCACTGAACTTCTTAGTGCATAAGGCAACTCTTTAAGGTAGTAAGTTGCTGAGAAACTGGCAAGAAGCACTGGTAGAAGAAGTTTCTCATTTGGAGTTTCCTATACCAGTGAAATCACAGATCTAATCCCAGACCCAATATGTTTGAATCTAGAGAAAATATGTACTATATGCAAATTTTATAAGA
Organism: Gymnobelideus leadbeateri; assembly: GCA_011680675.1. Lineage (NCBI taxonomy): Eukaryota > Metazoa > Chordata > Mammalia > Diprotodontia > Petauridae > Gymnobelideus > Gymnobelideus leadbeateri. The sequence goes on from WOXC01004868.1 coordinate 17,835, forward strand.
TATTTATATCACATATTACTATATTTATAAATCCAAACACACTTTCTATCCATTACTCTTTTTAAAAATCAAATTTAGATACCTTATCTGAAATTAAATGAAAATAAACTCAGCCCTAAGTCCTTAGTATAAACCCTAAAATAAATACCTTAATATAAAGTATGTACGTGTGTGCAGAATAAATATTGAAAGGTACACACCTTATACTAAAGTATATCTGCCACACTTTGTATTCAGGATGTATATGAAGATATCCTTAGATATAGAGTGTGTACATATATTAGACAGATCATCTACATTCATCCTATACCCATATGCATAAGTTATTTGTTATATTATGTGTTTAGAAAAAAGTCTGTTCTAATCATTAATTCATTTATATACACAGCTCTATTCCTTGAGTAAGGGAGCAATTCAAAAATGGATCTCATTTAAAAGAATTTTATTGAAAAGATCGCTTATTGAGTCTGCCTCCTGACAGCTATGAAAATGTACTACTTGAATTTAACTTAATTATTGGATCAAAGATACCTCAATCTGTATACCTACCATTGTAAATATACCCCTTCCTCTAATTATCTTTTAATTCTTTTGCTTGTAAGATGTAGTTATTTCAATTTAACAAAACATATATGGAATAAAATCATTATACCAAAAAGCTGTGAGCCCCAAACTGTCATTTATATATGAATTTCCAGTCAAAATAAATTGTGCTTTTATGTGAAATATACACTTAATAAGAGACTATAGGGCCAGCTCACAGAATTATAGAATCTCGGAGATCAGCTCATATAGCCTATACCTAACAACTGATATCCTCTAAGAAATTAGCAAGTCTTTGCTTGAATATCACCAGTGATGTGACCATGGAACTTCCTTCTTTCTTGTGGTCCTCCTGGGCACCTGGAACCTTTCTTTACTACTGGCCCATAAGGCCAAAGAAAAGACATGGGCTTGGGTTCTTCTACTTGCAGATAAAAAATAACAGTCACATTAAAATGGATACAGGATTTGGTGTGAAAAGGATTTTTTTGGGTCAGTGACTATGTCTTCACTCCAAAATACTCAAATATATTAAGTATGCTAATAGTCCCTTTAAAAAATTTCATAATTAGTAAGTAAATTGTTAATATTCTATATTTAGTAAATGAATGTATACTTTTTAAAACATGCTATGTTTATAGTTAAAAAGTCTGAATTTCTTTTTATAATCATAGAAAAACTACTGCAACCAACTATGACTGTCTCAATATGCTTCAAGTGACAACTATGAATCAATTAGATTTTGAAGGGACCATATATAAGTATATAAGGGACCATATACAAGTATACTTGCTCAACTCTTGGTTTTTAACCCAGAAATCTTTTAGTACCAGCAACAGTAGCTGTCTTGATCACTAAAAATTGGCCCCAAATAATCCATTCATTTCATAACTGACCCTAAATAAATGCCAACTTAACAACCTGACCTCAACTAACTCAAATGTGAACATTTTTGTTTCATTCTAAACTTGGAATGAATGGATATAGTAAGTGCTGGACCAAGAGTCTGGAAATACCTGGGTTTCAGTTCCTAGCTCTGATATTTATTTATTTATTTAAAGCAATTGGGGTTAAGTAACTTGCTCAAGGTTACATGGCTAGTCATTATTTATGTGTGGGTGCTCGTTTTTCTGAGGCCGGTTTCGATCTTGGGTCATCCAAACTCCGAGGCCAGTGCTCTTACTCACTGTGCCACCTAGCCGCCCCTCTGATATTTATTAGTTGTACAACCCTGGATAGGTCACTTAACATCCCTGACTTTTAGTTTCCTTATCTATGAAATGGCGATCCTATCTCTTTATGAAATTTAAACATTATGTAAATGTGAGTTGTAGTTATACTTTGAAATGGATGTATCAGAAATGATCTGGGCATTTCAAAGGTAGAATATGTCAATAAAGGAAGAGTGGATGAAAAGACACAGATAATAGGATTAGTTGGTAGTCTCAGTAGATGGCTTATTTATGGTTAATACCAGCAGTTACAACAAAATATTGGTTTAAAAGCCATAGTTTGGGACACATTGACATGCTGCTTACCGAAATCAAATTTTTTTAACTCAGAAATTCCTGGTAGTACCAACAGTCTTTTTTTTTTTTAAAGCAATTGGGGTTAAGTAACTTGCTCAAGGTTACACGGCTAGTCATTTGATTTATGCGTGGGTGCTCATTTTCTGAGGCCGGATCTGATCTCGGGTCATCCAAACTCCGAGGCCGGCGCTCTTACTCACTGCGCCACCTAGCCGCCCCGAATTTACTATTTTTTTTTTTTTTTTGCTTTTTGGAGGGCTATTGGGGCTAAGTAACTTGCCCAAGGTCACACGGCTAGGTTTTTTTTGTTTGTGTGTGCTTTAAGTGTCTGAGGTCGGATCCGAAGTCAGGTCCTTCTGACTCCAGGGCCGACGCTCTACTCACTGCGCCACCTAGCCGCCCCTCCCCAACAGTCTTTTTTTTTAGAAAAAAGATTTTCAGTAAAAAATCACCACAAAAGATACAATTTAATCTAAGAAAATATTGAAAGAGCTAGAAAGAAATCTGAAGATATATAAAATTCTATTAGGGAGTATATTTTTCTTTTCTAGGGGAAAGCAAAAGAAAAAAGAAAAGAATAATATTTGTCACAAGATGACAAAGGAATGAAACAGGAAAAGCAAATTCCAAGAGACAAATGTAGGCAGGTACTTGTCTGTGAGAGAGGGACTGTAGAAAGGCTGATGCCTGAGAGACCTGAATTCAAAGAAGGCAACCCTAAAGTTTCCAGCTACTTGTGAGCTATTTGTAAGATATACACAAAGAAACTAATCTGAGCCAACTGCTTATATGTCAGGTTGGAACAGTATGAGAATGTAGGATTAAATTAGGAAGGATGTTAAATGGTAATTTTAGCTAGTGTACAATAATATCTTACATAGTTCTGGTGCTTTACAGTTTACACACAATTTCCTATGGATATAGATGTGTATACACACATATATGTATATATGATTTCTATAGATGTGTATACACATATATATGCATATACACCTACTTCTAACTCAGGAAATTTAGCATGGTAAAGTAAAAAGAAAAGCAGAATTGATGTAAAAAACCTGAGTTTGGCTCTTGGTTTTGCCATCTGGAAGCTGTCTCACTATGGACAAGTCATTTAATCTCTTTTGAGTCTTAGTTTCTTCATCTGAAAAATAGGGATAATAATATTTATGCTACTTACCCAACATGACTGCTGTGAGAAAATGTTTTGTAAATAGCTAAGTACCATATGCATGGATAATGTTATCACTTGGTTCTCACAAAAACCTTCTGAAGTTGTCAGGACAAGTATAACTACCCCCATTTTACAGGTAAAGAAACTAAGGCTCAGAGAGATTGTGATACACCCTTGCTCCCACAACTAGAAAATTAGTAAAGATAAGACTAGAAATTAACTTTTCTGACTTTAAGTCAAATATTCCTTTTACTAAATGGTATGAACTCAAAACACCTATAAGATAACTTTCGTATTTGAAGTGGTTTTTTTTGTTTTTTGTTTGTTTGTTCTTTGTTTGTTTTCTCTTTTAAACTAGTGGCCTGACTAGTAGGGGTTAGAGGCCATGACATATAAAGTTCAAGTGAAAGAATCTGGAGATATTTGGCACAGAGAAGACAGGAAGGGATATGACTGCTATCATCAAATATCTGAAGGACTCTGGTAGAAAACCCTTACTGGAGTTATTCATGGCTCTGCAAGGCAGAACTGGGAATAATAAGTAAAAGTTCAAAAATTAAAGAGGCTTGATTTAAAGAGAAAAAATAATATTCTAACAATTTTATATTCACAAACAGAATGGGCTACACTGGGAGACTGTGGATCACTGTATCGTTATCTATGTCTTCTTATACTTCAGTTAATTTTTTTCCTTTTCATATGTAGATGTCATACTATTTAGAACACATACATTTAATACTAATACCGTTTGTTGTTTATGGTGTAGTCTATCATAATATAATTTCTTTATCTTTTTATATCATGAATATTCATTTTTGCTTTATCTGACAGCATGACTACAAATTCTGCTTCTGAGGATTTACCTAAAAACAAAGTAAATTCTGTTTCAGCCTCTCATTTTTATTCTTTTTAGATATACTGCTTGTTAGCAAGAGATTGTGGGGATTACCCTTTAATCCACTCATATTTGGAGTTATGACTTAGGTTTATATTTTCTTCCATTTGTATCTGGAGCATTTTTTAAAATCTGAATTAAGATCTTTTTTGTTCCCCTTCCTCTCTGAATTCTGTACTTTGTTTCTATTATTAGCTTTGCTTGTTCTACATAAAAGTTAACCTTCTTTCTTTAGACACTCTTTCCTTCACCTCAACTCTTACTCCTTTTGTTTGGCAATGATGATGAAGTATTACACTACAGTAGTGTAAAAGTCCAATTTTATACCCTAATCTCTCAATGATCATTTTCTTTCCCATTTCCTATGCATCTCCTCTCAGAGTCCATGCCCTCCAACTGCTCTGACTGCCAATTGTCCCTAGGATCTCTGATTTCTGATCTCCTGAGGCAGGTATTGTTTGTGAAGATACAATGCTCGCTCTGAGAAAGTGATCTCACTGGGACATTTTCTTGTCTTATTTCTTGCAATATGGTGTTTTTTGCTTATCATGGTCTTCTTAGAGCTCTATGATCCTGAGGTTATCTCTCTGAGTTTTATCTTCAAGATCTATGTGTTTTGCTTGAATAGAGATCGTGTTCTTTTAATTATATTGCTATTTTGTTTCTCTTCCAGATTTTCCTCCACTATATTACATTTGCATTTCCAATCTGTTTTTCTTTCTAATTTCTTTGTAGTCACTTGCCATCATAGATTCAAATTCTTCTATTCTGCTCATTATTTCTGTTCTTCAGATCATAAATTCTTCTATTTGTTCCTTTTTAACTTCTCTCGAGTCTAATTTCTCTCTTACACCAATGTGAAAGATTCCACTACAGTTCCATGTTTTCTTGGGGATTCCACAGAGTTAAGCGTTTCATCAACTGTATAATCTCCTTTTGGGGGGGGGGGACAGTATTTATTGAGAGTTTAATGATGCTTTAAACATCCTTATACTCACCTTTCCTTCTAATTTTAGTATCATCTATGTTGACTTATCTCTCTAGGTTTTTAACTAAATGCTCCCCCCCTCCCCTTTGAGATTTTCAGTGATTCTAGTCTTTAGTCAGGCAGCCAGGTGGCCCAGTGGGTAGAGTACTGAACATGGAGTCAGGATGACTCATCTCCTTGAGTACAAATATAGCCTCAAACACTTACTAGCTGGGTGACCCTGGGCAAATCACTTAACCTTGTATGCCTCAGTTCCACATTTGTAAAATGAGCAGGAGACTGAAATAGCAAACCACACCAGTAGCTTTGCCAAGAAAGCCTCAAATGGGGTCACAAAGAGTCAGACAGCTAAAATGAACAACAAAAAAGTCTGTAGTCAATATAGAGATGAACTGACCTGGGAAGTGAATTGCTCCCCTGCCACATGGCACCCACTGGGGCCAAGTAAGGCGAGATACCATGATAACACATATTTTACACAAGAACGCTCACTACCAGTTCTCTCTCCTTTTCAAGTTTTTTTTTTTTGAGATATCCATACTGTTTTTGTCATTTTCCTACTTATTAGATAAAATTTTTGAAGTCTGCATTAAATAAAGATTTTCAATCATCTCAAGGACTTTAATCTCTTTTTTAGATTTCAGTACTCCTCAATATCTTGTCTTACCAAATGAGGATGAAGATTAAGTGAGATATCTGTCAAATACTTAGCACAATGCCTGAAACTCATTAGGTGCTTACTAAATGCTTAATCTCTTCCCACTCCCTTCTCTTATTTCGTCTAATCTAGATTCAGGGTATTTGACTATAATTGTCCTTTACTGGTTGGCAATACTGTTGCATGACTTCAGGCACTGGGTAGCATTAATGAAAAGCCCTTACCTACAACTCATGGGATCTATTTTCAGATAGGACTGGCACAAAATGAAAGCATTCACTTCCTTGGTCATGCCCACTGATGGTGATCAGTATCATTTGCACTAAAGCATTTCTAGTAGGTGGGGTAACTGATGTACCTGATTTGCTCTGATATATTTTGCCTTTCTCTGGTACTGGAATATGAATGAACACTAATTGTTTCATTGCCGTCTGTTTCAAGCTGATCATCGTGATAACAAATAGGGCCAGCCTGTAACCTTGTGCTGCCCTCTCTTTTCCTTAGATTTGTTGGAACAGTTTCATCAAGTTGGCCAGGCTGCTAATCCAAGTGGTGACATAACCAGAATCCAATTGGTTGGCATTTTAGGGTTCTTTCCAGGTCTCCATGGCTACTGTAAGTGCTCTCAGAGCACAAAGGTTCCCTGTTCTATATCACCTGACTACCATTGCTTTTCTTTGCCACTACCCTTACCTCTCATCACACAGATGCTAGGTTGGGTTTTCAGGAAGTTAGCAGCAGTAGCAGTAGCAGTAATAGCAATAGTATTTATAAAGTACTAAAAGGATATGTGGAAAATAGGAAATGTGTCAGAAGACAATAGATATGCAAATATCCCAATATTTAAATAAAGAGCAATGAATTCTAGAACACATAGGCACACAGTTTGATTTGAATCACAAAATTTTACAACCTATAATTAAATGAACTGGTTATGAGTCCTTAGAAAGGGAAGCTAGGTTAAGTGGACTGACAGAACAGGTAAAGGGAGTTCTGAGGTTAAGAAGGTAACAGATCTGGGATTTTGAAGGGAAGACCTCTGATATGTCTTCTGACATGGGCTTGAATCCCAGCTTTGATATTAGCTGTGTATTTCCTCTGCCCCGCACCCAACAAATTTTCAATTTCCTCATTTGTAAGGGAAATCTTAGGGTTCTTTCTTGTACACATTCCTATTATTCTATGAATCTAAATCATTTGCTTGTCCCACTACATCATGTTACCTTCTATGATGAGGAAATTTGAAATTGTATCACATGAGGATTGAAGGGAGTAATTAGGGATGGTTAATTTGGAGAATAGGACTCTTAAGGGAGGCATATCTGCCTTTAAATATCTGAAGAACTATCATGTGAAAGAGAAGTTAGATTTGTTTTGCTGGACTGAAGAAGTCAAAGCTAAGTAGAAATGACAGAGAGGCATAGTTAGAGCTCAATACAGGGAAGAACTTTTAAATAATTTGAACTGTATGAAAATGGAATTGGCTGTAATATGTATAGTGAGCTTCCCATAACCAGATGCATTTAAGCATATGATAGACTGCCATTTGTTAGGAGTATTGTAGGTGGTATCTAGTAAGGGCTGACCAAGATGAACTACAGGACCCTTTCTACCTCTGTGATTTGAGGCTTAAAAAATAACCCCCCCAGTTACACAGTTCTTGATCTCTGCTGTTAGCTGGCCAAAAATATTGAGGTATGCAACCAAACAAATGCTTAGGTTGTTTAATATTACTTCTCAGGAAGCTAATTTTTAATTTTCAACGTCAACAGAAATTTCTGTATTTTTGTTATAAAAGAATGGTATTTCATGATGGGTCTTGAATTATTTTTATCATAAAGATTTATCAAAGATACAATGATTTATCTGGTAGTAATCAGTTGATTCAACATATTAAAAATGATAACTCGCCTAATGACTGTTATAATTTCATAGGAGCAATATAAGTTTAAGACACAGTACAAAATGTATAATCTGTCTAGTACCTTAACTTGGAGTTTTGCTTCTGGCAGTCGACCTTTCCACGATGCTACAAATTTAAGGCTATCCATTGAACAGCTCATTGCCCTATAAAAATATTATTTCAAATGTTATATATGAAACTATTAGAAACATGCATTCCAATGAAAAATGACAATATGGATAAATGAGATGAATAAATTTGTCTTTATTCAGAATCACAACCAGAAAGTTCAAGTAATTATAATTTTCAATAATATTCTTAAACTCTACTTGATATTCATGTCAAACCTTAAACAGTTCAAACTTATAAAAGCCTTCTGCAAGTATTACAGGAAGAATAAAATATGTTAAGTATAATTTCAATTATAAATTTACTTTTATTCTAATTTTTAAAAAAATTGTTAGTACATTTATGATACATGGCAACCTTGATGATACGTATTGTAACTCTCAATTAAAAATATCAATTTTAATTATAACATTCCACTTACTAATGCTTCTTGATAAATGGGAGATATTATAGAGGTTACAAATTCTTTTTTTTTTTTTTAAAGCAATTGGGGTTAAGTAACTTGCTCAAGGTTACACGGCCAGTCATTATTTATGTATGGGTGCTCATTTTCTGAGGCCGGATTCGATCCCGGGTCATCCCAACTCCGAGGCCGGTGCTCTTACTCACTGCGCCACCTAGCCGCCCCAAGGTTACAAATTCTTAATCAAACTATTAATATAACTTATTAATTAGGAATTCTCTTATGTTGCATTTGTTTAAAAGAAAATTCATTTTTAATTTATAAGTTATTTCTACATTCAAACACTTAACTGATATTCTCATTGTAAAGTATTAGGAAACTATACAAGAATCAAAAATCATTTAAAATCTATTTTTGGTGATCAAGGAAAATAGTCAATAATGAATAAAATCAATATAATTGGCCTTGGGTGTATGAGGTAGATAACTTTTATTTTACCTTGCAGTTTCCTGGCGTAGAGCATTAAGAAATGTGTCTGGATGGAAGAGTTCTGAAAGGTCAAGGGTATCTGACAACAGTGCCTGCTTTTCTGCTTTATCTACCCAGTGCTGGAGAAGTACAGAAGAGAAAAAAAAAGTTAGTTTTGGAAAATAATAATTTTCTGATATTTTAAATCTCTAATAAGCTTTTAAATTATAAGGACCAATGTAAAAAACTACTTTAAGAAGATAACAATGGTTTTTATATGTTAGTAAGAAAATTTCCATTTTGTATCTTGAAGTTTGTCATAATTGGTATCATATATTACTGACATCACAAAGATACTCTATAGATCTTTTACTCATTTAAATCTACTGAAAACATGGAGCTTATAAGCTCTTTATTACTTATATTAAAGTTTTTCTCTCTTACTCCTAGTTTTGAATTTCTTGTTTTAACAGTTAATTGTTTGTTTTTTTAGTCATTTAAGTGACATGCTCAGTTCAAGAACCTCTCCTTTTCTACCTTGTTAAAATAAGTTTTAGGGATTTAAATTTTTCTCTGAGGACTGCTTTGGCTGTGTCTTATTAGTTTTAGTGAATTGTTTCATTTTTATTACATTTAATAAAATAATTGTTTCTATCATTTCTTCTTTGACACACTCATTCAGGATACTATTACTTAGTCCATTTAAGTCTATATATTTTATCCATGTTTCTCTTATTTATTATGTTTGTTGTATAGACTATAAAGGATTAATTTATTATTTCTGCCTTTTTACACTTATTTGATTTCTTTCTGTTCTAGCAAATCAGTATTTTCGTAAAGTAATGCTGAGAAATATGTATATTCCTTAATATTCTCATTTTCTACCAATGTTCAACTCTACATTTTATTTTTTAATCTTTCTGTTAACTTTAATTAGCTCTGAGAAGTTAAAAAAAAAGTCTTCCATTACTATTCCATTACTATATAATGTTTTAGAAATTCAGTTAGCTTTTCTTGTAAAAAATTTACCCCGAAGCCACTTGGTGTTGTGAGAAGTAGCAAAGGGTTAAGTTTCTACAAGACTACAAAAATTGTTGAAAGAAGGTTACTGATAAGAGTAAGGTAGCAGACCAGCCTTGGGAAGAAACTGAATTCCTGGTTCCCATAGAACTCCTAGACAACACTAAAATAAAATAAAAAGAAGCGGGCAACAGCAGGTGGGTTTGACCAATTAGACAGAGGCCTTGGGACACTAAGGCCCAGATAAGGACACATCTAGGTTAACCAGGTGAAGGAGGGGTCAGTATTCTGGGGTTCTTACTGCACTTGCTTAATGAACCTCATGTGTTCTATATATTATCTAACAGAATTAGAGCCTCATCAGTAATGATGTATGATAAAGAAAAGTGTACCCAGAAGAGAAAAGGAACCAATCAATCCCCTGAAGGGAGTGTCTGCACCAAACTATGTATAAAATGTGCTTGGCTTTTGTATCTGGGACTCCTCCTTCCACAAGAAGGGTGGAGTCTACTTCTGGGCAGAAGTGATCAATTCTTTTGGATTTCTCCCTAATAAACTTCTTTTGATATCAAATTTTTGGTTTCAATTGTGTTTTTGCTTTTTCCAAGCTGGCATTTCTAATAGTGTCCATATTTTAGCATTGTTATTTTCTAATTAGCCTATGATTCTTTAAACAGAATAAACTTAGTTTTCCTGTTTGTTTCTCTTAAAAGTATCAATTTTCATATTGTCTTATCTGAGCTCAAGATTGCAACTCCCTCCTTTTTAGTCACCTCAAAGTTTATAACGATTCAACTGTGTCAATGCTAAGGGGACAAAACTAAAATCTGTGCCTAAAGCTGCTGCCACTACAAGGTGAAGGTGGCACAGGAGGTTGGCATGGGACAAGGCAGTTTTAGGAAGGGACAAAGCACAGGGGTTAACTCCAAAAAAATCTGTGCCTAAATCTGTAGCAGCTGTTAGACCAGCGTAGTTGTGGTCTGTGGAATAGCAATGGAGAGTTGGATATGAATGTATGATACTATCAGCTAGTTGGGCTGATCTTTTCGCCTTTTTTTAAAATCAGTAATTATATTATGGTGAATTCTTTCAATTAGGGGAAAAGGAACAACTATTTATTAAGTATCTCCTATATGCCAGGCGCTATGCTAGGTACTTTACAATTATTGTCTCTTGATCCTCACAACAACCTTGGGAGGTAGACATTATTATCTCCATTTTATAGTTGAGGAAACTGAGGCAGACAGGTTAAGTAACTTGCCCAGTGTTACACAGCTAGTATTATCTGAGGCTTAATTTGAACTCAGGTCTTCCTGACTCCAGGTTCAACACTCTATCCTTTGCACTTCTTCGCTGCTTCAGTTATCCTCTTCCTATCATCTTATCACTGAGTATGCTGCATTTTAAAACTCTTGTTTATAGGAAGAGGTGGAGAGAAAGGTACTTGTAAGGTACATTTCACTGTGCCATCTACCAAAGATTCTTCAAAGCATATATTTCTCACTCTCATTTCAAGTAATTATGAGGCTGTTTGCTTTCTATTTTCAGTAATATAGTATACAGTATAAATATACTTTATTATTTTACATGTCACTTTTTTACTGTTTATAATATCAGCTGTTTCACAATATTTACTTAAAATTGATCCTTTTATAATGCAATTTACATTATTTTAAATGAATGCTTTGAAATATACTTATATAACTCTTAAACTTAAATAATTTTTAAAATGTGTCATAGCTAGGAACATAGTTATAGGTTCAAATTCATCAAAAGGGCCAATATGGCTAATAATTAGATTTTCACTTCATTACATTCTGAAGTAATATAGTTAGTTAAGGATGAAAAGTTTCTTTTAATAAAATGTTTTTATTGCTTTATACTAATGAAGAACTTGCTAGTCTGTTAAGCTTATAGGCAGACCATAAGAAAAATACAGCCTTCAATAAAATAATAAAAAAATCCCTAAATGTAAATAGTGCCTTACAAAAGTATCACATTAAAAAAACTAAAATAATAATGGCCTTACAAATATATAATTAAACCTTAAATAGCCTAATTTGTGACAAGTGTGAATGTTTATTTTTTTAAATGTTTTAGTTTTTGCCTGGATATCCCTGATGCTTAAGTGGCACACAGAAGGCAATTAACAGATGTTTGTTGAATTGAATTAAATATTCTACATAGAAGCTATAGCTCTAGCCTACCATATACCTTAAATTTCTCTCACTGGCAAATATTCATGTATGAATTATGAGATTGTAAATTTGCTTCCCCTTTCACATACAGGAAAGTAAAAAACAACAACAACAACAACAAAAAAACAATTTGAATTTTTCTTCCAGTCAACTCTCTCTCCCAACATCCCCAAGGCAGTGAGTGAGCTAGAGAGTTCACCACATAGACATAATTTATACTCCCTACTCTCTAGCACCAGGGGGCAAGTGACAGCCCTCAATCCCTTGAGTATATAAATGCAAGCTGAGGCGAAGACTTCCACAATCCTTTTAACACTTTCAGAATGAACTCATACCCCACAGGGGCTGTAGTTACAAACCTTCTCCTGTTCAAGCCCTATTCCACCCTCTTTGCAGAAAACTTCCCTCAAACTCTGCAGGGAAAGCAGGCCATTGAAGGTGAATTTCCTTGTCAAAATCCTTTACATCATCCCTCATTCTCCCCTCTTCAACTTCAGTCTCTGACCAAGAGGTCATTTTAATTGTCAAATGTAATACATCTATTTGTTATCTTCATCCCATGCCTTCCCACCTTTTTGACAGAATGTTCCCACAATAATTGTCACACACATTGTCCCCCCAATATTCAATCTACTCTTACTTCTTATTCCTTCTGTTTACAAAGTTTCCCAGGTTTTCCCACCCTTAAAATACCCTCACCCAATCCTACCATCTCCTTTGTCTATTCTACACCTATCCTCTCTTTTTTCAAAGTCAAACTCCTCAAAAAAGCTATCTACATTCCTTACCTCTAGTTCCACTCCTTTAACTCAATTAACTAGCAACTATTGCATTCCCATTATGTGCTAAGCACTGTCCTAAGCACTAGACATGTAAAGAAAAGTTTAAAACAACTAGTCTGACTCTGAAGGAGTTCACAGACTAATGGAGAAGACAGCCTGCAAACGATTCCATGCAAACTCCAAGACACAGAGAAGATTGGGAGTAATCTAAGAGGAAATGTGCTAAGATTAAGGAGGACTCAGAAGAGCTTCTTGTAGAAGGTGAGTCTATAGCTGGGACTTGAAAGTATCCAGAAAAACTAGGAGGCAGAAGTGAGGAGGGACAGGGCTCCAGACACAAGGGACAATGAATGAGATTGTTTTCAGTTGGGAAATGGGGGGTTCTGGGGGAGGAATAACAAGAGACTAGGGAGTGATATATAAAAAGGCTGGAAAGGTAGGAAGGACCAGGTTATGAAAGCCTTTAACAGGGAGATGACATGGTCAGACTTGCATTTTAGGAAGATCAATTCATGAGTAGAGGATAGATTGAATTGGGAAGATATTTGACGTAGAGAGACCAACTAGCAGGCTAATGCAATAACCTAAGAGGAGGTAAGAGGCTATACAAAGTTAGTTGCAGTGTCAGATGATAAAGATAGATGAATAGGCAGATAGATATAGATATGGATATAGATATATACACATACATACATATATGCATATATACATACATATAAACACATATATACATATACATGCATATACATGTGTATATAAGGTGTTATGAAGGTAGAAAGGAGAAGACTGGACCACTGATTGATTGGGTATGGGGAATAAGAAGGAGTGAGGAATCAAAGAAAACATCTAGGTTGCAAGCCTAGGGAACAGAAAGGATGTCAGTATTCTCCAGAGCAACAGGGAAGTCTGGAATAAAAGAGGGTTTGGAGTGGGTCTCAGTTTTGGACATGTAGAGTTGAAGATGTCTATGGGACATTCAGTTCAAGATGTCAAAAAGGCAGCTAGAGTCATGAGACTGGAGAGAAGTTATAGTTCAACAAGCAGATCTGAGAGTCATCTGCATAGAGATGATCAAAACCATGGAGGCTGATAAGATTGCTAAGTGAAACAGCATAGAGGGAGAAAAGAAGAAGGCATAGAAGAGAGTCTTGGGGACATCCATTGTTGGCAAGTGTGATGTAGATGAAAATCCAATAAAAGAGAGAGAAAAAGTGATCAGATTACTATGAGGAAAACCAGGAAATAGTAGTGTCCCAAAAACCTAGAAAGAAGAAAATATTCAAATAGAAGAGGCTGAACAACAGTGCCAAAGACTGCAAAGAGGTCAAGAATGAGAATTGAGAAAAGGCAATTAGAAATGATGACTAAAATATCATTAATAATTGTGAGAAAATAGTTTTGGTTGAATGATGAGGTCAGAAGCCAGACTGCAAGGAGTTAAAAAGAGAATGAGAGAAAAGAAAATGGAGACTTCTGTAGACATTGGTGTTTATCATTTTTCCTTCAAGAGGACCAATGACATCATAATGCTGAGCTCAAGGTATGGTGTGGCTGATCAGTCCAATACAAGCTCAGGGGGTTCTAGCACAGGCCAGGACACATAAACGTCCATTTAGACATTCAGGATGGAGATGTTACTAGGTTTGCACATTTCATGTTTCCTTTGTGCCACCACAATTCTGCTTTGCTGATAGAACATGGTGCCTTCTTTGATGTGGGCAGGCACACCAAGCTTGGCAGTTCTTTGTGTGCCTTCCATGTCTCATAAGCTATACTTAAGTTCTTGTGGTTTAACCACAAAAAGGAGGATGGGGGAGATATGAGCATGCTCATGGGAAATATGGGAAGGGAAAAGGAACATGCATTTATTAAGTGCCTATTATGTGCCAGGTACCGTGGTAAGCCAGTAGAGATGAAGTGATTGACTATTAGCAAAAGAGTAGGGATGGCAGAGGGGGAAAACTGCTGAAGGAAACAGCATGTAATGAGATCATTTATGTGTGTAGAAAGGTTTGCCTCATCTCAAACAGTACCTCTTGGTCCCCACAGCTGCTAGTACCTGCCTGCCTTCCCCCCACCCATTAAGCTGAATTTCTGTTTCGTACCTGTTTTGTATATACTTGTAATATATGTGTGGGTGTGTATACGTATACACCCACATAAAGTACCTCCCTAGTAGAAAAAGCTCCTTGAGGAAAGCAATGGTTTCATTTTTTCTTTGTATCTCTAGTGCCTACCACAGTGCCTTATACACAATAGGTATTTAAGATTTGCAAAGCACTATATAGATTTCTCATTTGATGCTTGTGATTTAAGTGTTATTAGTGTCCTCATTTTATAGATGAGGAAATTGAGGCTGAGAAAGATTAAGTGATTTGCCTATGGTCATATAGCTAGTCTGATAAAGGATTTGAACTCAGGTCTTCCCGACTCCAGTCAATTTTCCTGTCACAGCCAACAAGCTGTCCTTAATAAATGTTAATTCACTGATCAATCATGTCCAGTTTTGGAGTGCTAGATTGGAGACTGACCCAAGTCATACAATTGCAAAGCAACCCATAAGCTCTAGCTCCCTAGCAAAAAAAAAAAAATTAAAAATGTAAAATAAATTAAATTAATACTATTTCTATTTACTATTCTATTTGTTTATTAGTACAACTCCTTAATGCAATGAAAACAGGCATTTTTATTTCTCATAATAATAATATGTAATAATATAATTATAATATAACAATATACATATATATGTGTATGTGTGTGTATTTATGCGTGTGTGTGTGTATATATATATATATATATATATATCTGATAGAATGAATAGCCTTTCTATTGATTTGAGCTTAAAAGTATTTCAGATGTGTTGTTTTTCAATAAATCTAGACTGCTTTTTAAAGTTGTTCCTCCACTGAATGAGAGGTTCTGAAAAGTGGAGAGTAGTACTGAATTGTATAGTGGTAGACAGATATGTCTCATACTCTAATAGCCAATAGGTTACAATTTCAATATCTGACCACATATTGTATCCTTTAATCAAGAGCCTTGGGAAAGCAGTTCCACCCTGAGCCCACCCCAGACCACCATCTGTGCTTCTAGCATGATACCTCAACCATCTTAAGGGGAGCAAACCCTGTGGATAAAGGTAACAACATTTACACTACCATCAGGTAATTGCCAGTTGCCACCAACATGCCAGGCAAGTCTAGCAGAAATAGCTCTCCTGATGGAGAGAGAGAAGGTGGGATATTTCAGGAAAGTTAAAACCCCACTTTTACTAATACCACCTGCCTTCAAACTCTGATGGAGATAGCTCAGAACCAGAGCCTAAAACCCTTGTGCCCCTCACTGGTGCTGTTTCCAGCCCAGACCTGACTGCCATCATCAAACAGAGCACCCAATACCACTACCACCAATACCTATTACCCATTTACAGGCAGATAAGCCCCAAAGGCAGCAAGGTAGTGCAGTGTATAAAACACTGGGCCTGCGATTAGGAAGACCTGAATTCAAATCTGCCCTCAGAGACTTACTAGATGTATGACCGTGGGCAAGTCACTTATTCTCTCTCAGCCTCAGTTTTCTTATCTGCAAAATGGGGATAATGACAGCACCTACTTCCCAGGGTAGTTTTGAGAATCAAATGAGATATCTATGAAGCACTTAGCACAATACTTGGCATATAATAACTGGCTTAAAAAGTCACCATTCTCTACTCTTGAATCATTTTGTCACTTGCATTTCTATCATTCACTACCTCCTAATTCTTAAATCTAACCTCTGCTCTGGGCTACGCCCAGTTCAGGCTAGTCTAGGATAATCTAGTGATTCAGCACAATGATACACTTGTGAACCAGATAATTTGATAACAAAATTTTACTTAACAGCAATGCAAAAAGGATAGAACAATTCACTAGTTCAAATTGATGCCTTTGGCCTCTGTATTCACCAGGATGGCAATAATGGATCAGAAAAAATTCCTTCAGGGTAGTAGGAAATCCTACTAAATCTCTGCAATATCAAATTTCCATAGGTATGGCTTTTTATGTTTCAGGAACTACGGAAAACATAAAGGTTCTGTCAAATCTATGGAGAAGGGAAGATTTTATGATGAGACGAGTTAGAGAGCATTATAAAATGCAAAATGGATAATTTAGATTACATTACATTGAAAGTTTCTGTACAAATAAAGCAAATATAACCAAGATTAAGAGGGAAGAGGAAAACTGGAAAAGAATTTTTATAACCAGTGTCTCTGATAAAGGCCTCATTTCTAAAATATACAAAGAATTGAGTAAAATCTATAAGAAAATCTATAAGAATACAAGCCACTCCCTAACTGATAAATGGTCAAAGGATGTGAACAGGAAGTTCTCAGAAGATGAAATTAAAGATATCTATAAGCATATGAAAAAATGCTTTAAATCACTATTGATTAGAGAAATACAAATCAAAACAACTCTGAGGTACCACATCTCACCAGCCAGATTGGCCAAAATGACAAAATAGGAAAATGATAAATGCTGGAGAGGATGTGGAAAAATTGGAACACTAATTCACTGTTGGTAGAGTTGTAAACTGATCCAACCATTCTGGAAGCAATCTGGAACTATGTCCAAAGGGCTATAAATAAGTTTTACCCTCTGACCCAGCAATACCACTTCTAGGGTTGTATCCCAAAGAGATCAGATAAGTGGGAAAAAGACCCATATGTACAAAAATATTTATAGCAGCTCTTTTTGTGGTGGCAAAGAATTGAAAATCAAGGGGATGCCCATCAACTGGGGAATGGCTGAACAAGTTGTGGTATATGAATGTAATGGAATACTACTCTGCTATAAGAAATGAGGAGCAGATGGACTTTATAATAACCTGGAGAGACTTATATAAACTGATGCTGAGCGAAAAGAGAAGAACCAGGAGAAATCTGTACACAATCACAGACACTATGTATGTGTGATGCCTAACTTCAACAGACTGGGCTCCTCTCAGCAATGTAAGGTTATAAGACAACTCCAAAAGACTCATGATGAAAAGTGATACCCAGAGAAAGAGCAGCAGAGCCTGAATGCAGATTGAAACAAACTACCTGCTGTTTCTTTTTGTTTCCTCTTCCCCATTGATCATTCCATTGGTTATAAACATTCATCACAACCTGACTATTGGTTACTGTGAAAATATTTGTAGATCCTATATTTGAGTGCATGCTGCCATGATGGGGGCAGAGGGTAAGGGAGAAGGGGAATTTGAAACTCAAGGGACTGTGGAACTGAATGCTGTAAACTAAAAATAAATAAACAAATTAATTTAAAAGAACCAAAACATAATGATTCAAGCCCTAGGCTGCCCAACCAACCACATCTGTAGAATGGCCTCTTTGCCCTCTCAAAAGGAAACTACCTCAGTCCACATTCAATATATGTTGCTCCTGTCATAACCCCACCTACTCTTCTCCAATCCAAGAGGAGGAAGTAATGAAGCCACATTTATTGAATCCACTAAGAGCTCATGTTACTAACATCACCTGGGCCCTCATTACAGCACGGCAATCTTTTACCTCTATCACATTTCCCCCGATGACAGTTTTGAAACCTCTCTCCTAAGGCCCACACTTCTTTTAGAAGATGATTTTCTATCTAACTTAATTGAGAAAATAAAGGTCAGCATTATGAGCTCTTTTATCTCCTCTCTTCTCCTTTGCTCCAGGACATCAGAGTTTGAGACTGTCCTTCTCCTTGAAAAGGTGACCCCCTCCACTTGTACCTCAGGAGCCCACCCCTCACATCTCCTTCAGGAGCTTGCCTCACTGATTATTCCCTATCTTCCACATCTCTATATCTACTTGATTCCTTCCCACCTGCTCTCAACCACATTTGTATCTTCTTGACTCCTTGGGAAGAAAAAGTAGTTCTTTTAGCCTGCTAGTTCTTCAAGCCATGGCATTATATTTGTCCTGTTTTTAACTGGAAAGAACAGTCTGGAGACTGCTTCCATTTTGTCAGGTCCTATTCATGCCTCAACCCATTGAAATCTGGATTCTGACCCACCAGTCTAAAGAAATGGCTTTCTCAAAGGTTGGAGTAACTTCTTAATTGGCCAATCTAAAGGCTCTCCCCTCCCCCATTTCTCTTCTTTTTTACTTTCTACAGCATTAAAAATTTGATCCCTCACTCTCTTCTTCTATCTATTCTCTTCTCTCTTGGTTTCTGTGACACTATTCTCACCTGGTTCTCTAAATCTATCTACACAGAGCTAGCTATACCAACTATTTGCTGGATATCTCTACTTTGAAGAACATGAACATCTCAATGTTTAAAACCTAATTAATCATTTTCCCCTCTCCTCTATACTTCCTTGATTCTGTGAAGATCAGTACCATCCTCTATTGACCCGAGTTTATAACCAGTCATTTGTTAGCCATCCCTATTGCTTAATTCTTACACTATTTTCCAAGTCCTTTTTATTCTGGTTTCATATATTTTAAATCCATCCTCTCCTCCTCATTCACATCATTTCCTGCTCAAAACTTTGAGTAGTTCCCTTATTATCTATTAGAAACAACCATGGTTTTCTTATCTATTCACAAAAGATAAAAACATAGGTATTTATAAAAATATACTGATAAATGGATACCTGAAAAAACACATCCCTTACCTCCTCCCTTTTCAGCTTACTTTTTGGTTTTATCTTTCCTGATTAAAATGTAAGCTCCTTCAGGGCTGGCACTGTCTTTCTTTCTGCTTTGTATTTGTATTCCCAGCACTTAACACAGGGCCTGGCACGTAGTAACAGCTTAATAAATGTCTGTTCCATGACTTACTGAATTGAGTGCTTCTGATATGTAAGATGCTATAGTATACACTGTGGAGAATATAAAGCAATCTGACTCTATATCTGGTTCCAGGAATACCTGCCTTTAATTCAACAAGTATTTATCAAATGCTTCATATATACAAAACACTATTAGGTCTTGTGAGAGATACAAAGAAAAAATAAAACACTGCTCCCATCCCCAAGTAATTTAGAATAGAGTAAAGGAGATGAAACATGCATATAGATTACTGACAATAAAAAGTAAAGTACAATATTATGAAGGTTCTGGGAAAGAAGACATAAATGGAAAAAGATATAAATACAAAGAAGACATAAATATAAAAAGGGTTATTAATTACAGAAGGTAGTAAACTAAAAAGGGCAAATAAAAGGAGTCATCATTATGGATTGGAATAGTCAGGCAAAGCTTGAAATTGAGCTGGTCCTTGGAAGGTGAGCAGGAGTGAGAAAGGAAATAAGGAGAAAAGAGGGTTCTAGAAGAGAATGACTTGAACAAAGATAGAGATAATTGCAATTTGTTAAGCAATGTAGACTGGTCTAGATAAAGCAAAGAGTTCTGGTGTAAGGGACAGCAAATGGAAAAGACGAAAGCTCTTGAATGTCAAGCTAAGAGGTCTGGACTTTATTTTGAAGGTAATAAGGAATATAGAGAAAGGCGCCCTCCTGTTGAAGTCAGAGGAAACTAGACTTTGAAGTCTCGCTCTGATACTTGCTATGATGTGATTTAGAGCAAGTCACACACTATTGCTAAGCTTCAGGTTCAATACTTTCAATACTTTCAATGTCGGTGTTAGGGGTTTGCTGTGAAGAAAATAATTTGCAAACTTTAAAGGATTCAAAAATATGAGGCATCATTACCAAGAAGGGGTGAGATGCAGCATGGTGAGAGTGAAATCTTATCAATTTTAGAGCTGTCAGGGCTGTGCTGGACAAACTGAAGAGGAAGGGAAACCAATTCATTTAGCTTAGATTCTTACTTTTATATATGCCTCATTGGTTACAAAGTGATTTTATGTATATTTATTTGATCATTTAAAGCCTCATTATAACCTTGGAAATAGGTAGTACACATATTGCCCCCACCGTACAGGTGGAGAAACCGAAGTGTAGAGAGATACAATGGGTCAACCTCTCAAAGAAAGCCCAGGGCTTCTTCCACAATAGCATGCACAAACATATACTAAGCACCTATGGTATTTAAGGCATAATGTATGGAGAGTTGGGCAGGTGGGGAGAGGGAAGGGAGGATACTAAGATGTATAAAACTTAGTTCTATCCCTCATGAAGTTTATTAGGGGGAATATAAGAGATGTACATAAACACACATGCTGCAAGGTAAAAGGTTATCGATCCCATAAAAGAAACACCTCTTTTAGGTTACTGTATTTCAGGAAGCGGGGATTTTAGTTCTCACTAGGAACTTAGATAAGGGACAGTCACTTGAAGAAAGAAACATTTAAGGATAAATAGACTTTAAATAGATAGTTATAAGGGAAAGATAGGGAGAGCAGTAGTAGCCAGAGTAAAGGTTCTGTGGGTAAGTTTGGGAGTGGCTTAAACCAGGCATAATGTGATAAAAACCAGAATGATGAAAATTCTGGTGGCAGGTCTAACTGAGGTACCACCTCTTTCATGAACTTTCCCCAGTGTCTCTTTGCCTCTACCTGAAAGTGCCTGCTTCAAATTCCCCACAGCACTTTTCTTAGGCTTCTTATTTACATGTAGCTCTTCACTTTATAAATCTGTATAAACAATTTTTTTATTCCTTATTAGATTTTAAGTTCCCGGGGGGCAAAGGTATCTCTTTTAAATCCCCAGTGCCTAGAATTGCGCCTTGCACATAGTACCTGGTCAATGAATAATTACAGAATGGAATTAAATTCCTATCTATCCTAGTGAGACATGAAGACAGCATAGCCTCAAAGAGGTACTGCTCCTTTTTCATAACTACAGGGCTCAAATCTAATAGATATTGATTTGTGCCACACACTCCCCCCTAAAAAATTAATTTTGTTTTTGTGAAAATGCTCAAAAGAACTATAAAATTATTTATTGTTAGAAAAGCTGAAAGCCAAGGAGGTATTTCTTCATTTCCCCCCACATACTGACCTATAAAGGATTTCTTTTAATTAAAGTAGCTTTTGTATAATAAAACTAAAGGGTTAAATATAATAATACAAGCAATTGTGTTTAATGACATTATTTGGAAGAGCTTTCTAGTAGTATTTTTTAAGTACAATGTACTTAAATGGGGCTAGGATTTTACATTCAGAGCACTAATATTCAAATTAAAATTTACTGACAATCTAAAAACAGTGCGATTATTAGCACCCTTTCTACTCTTTCTTATCACTCTGTCACTTTCAATGCAGAATTCAAAGGGGGCCACACTAGCCTGAAGGATACTTGTTTGTTTGTTATTCGCTATACTTTGCATAAGAGTTTGGTGGTGAGAAATGCCATTTCCCTTTAATCATAAACACTAAAGTTGTAGTACATGTTCATCTACTTTGCTGATGGGTCAATATTCTATTAATCCATGGAATGGGGAAATTATATACTCAGGACAATTAGCATGCTAAGCATACTAATAATGTTTACTGTTTTTGTTTACTCCAGTCTAACCAACAACTAGAGAAAATTTTTTTTTAAATTCTGGGTAAATATGATTTCAGCTCTGGATAAATCTGTTCTCAGTAGACATAATATTAAGATTTCTGGAAGAAGACTTTAATATATTAGACCTCCTGCAGAGGATTTGTGGGACAATATGGACATGAGTTATAGGGGATTAGAAGGCATATAGAGTTGGTGATCTGTGTGAGCTATGATCCTTGGAGGGGGTACTTACACTGATGAAATCTAAGATCCATGAAAAGTATGTGCAAAGCACTTTAGCTTAGGTGCTAGGGTAAATACAAAAATAATTAAGACAGGATCTGTGACCTTGTTCAGCTTAAATTTAGCTAGTGATACTATAGAATACGCAAATCTAAACTACCTCGGATATTTTTATATCTCTTCTGCATAAATGCATAGATGTTATTTTTCTGTTCTTCTCCTTTTGGCTCTGCTTAAAAGGTAAAAGGGAGGGAAACTGCAAGGGAAATTAAAATAAGATGCTTAGGAAGCTGAAAGAGCTATGGACAGTAATCTGTGTGATTATATCACACAGAAATCATATTTACCCAGAATTAAAAAAAAAATTTCTCTAGTTGTTGGTTAGACTGGAGTAAACAAAAACAGTAAACATTATTAGTATGCTTAGCATGCTAATTGTCCTGAGTATATTATTTCCCCATTCCATGGATTAATAGAATATTGACCCATCAGCAAAGTATATGAACATGTACTACAACTTTAGTGTTTATGATTAAAGGGAAATGGCATTTCTCACCACCAAACTCTTATGCAAAGTATAGTGAATAACAAACAAACAAGTATCCTTCAGGCTAGTGTGGCCCCCTTTGAATTCTGCATTGAAAGTGATAGAGTGAAGAAAGCAGATTTATTTAGCATATATATACTCAGGATCAGAAACAGTTTAGGAGGAGAAGGGATACCACAGTGAAGAATCATTCTCAGGTAGAGGATGGCACCAAAGATTGGTCATATAAAGGGACTTACAGAGTGGGGTGAATGGTTCCCTGTTCCCTGGCCCTTAGTCAAGGAAGTTATTTTTGAATCCTTTAAAGTTTGCAAATTGTTTTCTTCACAGCAAACTGCTAACACTGACATTGAAAGTATTGAACCTGAAGCTTAGCAATAGTGTGTGACTTGCTCTAAATCACATTATAGCAAGTAAGTATCAGAGCTAGACTTCAAAGTCTAGTTTCCTCTGACTTCAACAGGAGGGCCCCTTTCTCTATATTCCTTATTACCCTCAAAATAAAGTCCAGACCTCTTAGCTTAACCTTAACCTTAACCTTCATAATATTGTACTTTACTTTTTATTGTGAGCAATCTCTATGCATGTTTCATCTCCTTTACTCTATTCTAAATTACTTGGGGATGGAGGCAGTGTTTTATTTTTTCTTTGTATCTCCCACAAGACCTAATAGTGTTTTGTATATATGAGGCACTTGATAAATACTTGTTGAATTAAAGGCAGGTATTCCTGGAACCAGATATAGAGTCAGATTGCTTTATATTCTCCACAATGCATACTATGCCACAGCCTGATACCAAATTAGTTCCATATGAGGTAAAGGGGATCTGGTTAGTGGATGATAAGGAGGTCTGGGGTTCAGGGTTCTTATATCATTACAAGTTGGATGCTTCCTAATTATGAATTATTGAGCCACAGAAACTCATGAAGAAAAGAAAGTTCAGTTAGACACCAAATATGGTCTGTTACTGGACTTTAAACTTTTTTTTTCACCAGAACCTGCCATTGTTTATGCTCTAGAGGAATAGCACACTAGAATAAAGGTTCAACTCCACATTATGGTGGAGAGTCAACATAGGACTTTATGGACTTCTCCCCCTTCCCCCATAAAAAAAGATTACAAAGGATATAAATAATCACCGACCCCCAGATCTACTTTCTCTTTTATACAAAATGCTTCCACAATAAAGGATTGGGGTGGGGGGTTCTTCCTACCTTTGTTTAAAAAAAAAGATTATCTACAGTAATATGTTAGAATTCATGTTACATGGTCCCATAGATTTTTACTGCCTGTATTACAATATGTCACAATACTTAAAATTCTAGTTGCATTCTGGGCATCCTTGATGAGGGAGAAGAGTAAAAAGGACCTGGAAGTCTTTCATAAGCAATATTCCACAGCAGATCACATCTTTACCATTACAAGATTGAAAGGCATACAGAATGTAAGATTCCACTATGCTTAGTGTTTGTTGAATATAAAATAATATTTGATCTAGTAGAGCAATGCATTAAGGAATGAGGTAAGATAAGTAGTATGAGATGTCATCAGAGAATCATATAACAAGAAATAAATATGGGCTGGCCATGTAGAAGAGTAAGAACCATCAGATAGATGTCCCATGTGCTCCACAATTATCCCTGTAATATCAAAAGAATGCAAGGAAGGTCCCCAGCAGGTTGGGTGGATTTTATGGTGACTTTATAGAAGTACATGGACAAGAGTCACCCATGATAAGCAGGCATGGATAGGGTATGATCTGCATCACTGGAATAATAACTACATTAAGAAGATCATGCAATCATTGGTATACTGGAATACCAGGCAGAGTCTAAGAATTGATACATGGTTATCAAGTACAGTGCCTAGACGACCAAAATACAGAAAAGTCATTCAATTACACATCAGTCTTTTTAGCCACATCCCTAAGGTGACAGTAGTATTATCTCCTAAGGACAGTAGCTCGGCATGATGTTATATGGATGGAAATCATTGCATTCCTAATTCACTTAGTGCAGTTTATGGAGGCAGTGAGTCACAATACAAAATGTGTCATGGAGGACTGCGGATGAATGATAATCTACAGCAAGTAATTTCAATTCTTTTTAAACTTGTATTGCTCTTATAAAATTCTTCATCACAGAGGTAGCTAAATCATTTAACAATTACATTCACTTCAATTTTGTCCTCTTATTCTCATTGCTCAGCTTCTTTATTACTTTAAAGAGGAAAAAATGATTCTAATATTTGCTTTCATGTTGAATGGAAAAAAAATGTCTACAAGGGATGGAAAGAGGAGGAGCTAATTACATCAATTGTGATAAATAGGTTTTTTGGTTTCCCTATATCCTAGAAGCTGCAATGCCAGCTGTTTGTGTTTGCTTTAAGATCAGTCTAAAGGAATAAAGGTCATAGGGCAATGAAATTTTCCTTGCTTTTAGAAAAGACAGATGCCATAAATGCCCCTGGGAAGAGATAGTCTGCACAGGGCCTAGAAAACTACTGACAAACAAACTAGTAAAGAGGTTTGAGTAGCTGTCAATCCACCATGATTCTGTCTGGCTTCTGTACTGCCCAAAACCTTTATTTTTAAAACTATTTTCTGTTTAATTCAAAGTCTATAATGAAACCTGAGTGAGAAAATTTGATTTTTAATAGGTTAAGAGAATAAGCTATCATGGAATGTACTATGTAATTTACACTGAAAAAAATGTTAATTCCACTCTTTGGTTGTCTGTAAGCTCCACATTTTTAAAGAAAATAAGTACACTTATTCACTTAATGCAGTACTTTTTTCAATGTGCTTGTTATGTTCTTATTTATCCTTGGTAAACAGATGAGGGAATTTCCTAAAAAGGCTGGATAAGTTTCATGATTCTCAAAATTCCTGCTTGAGATAATGATTTTTAAATACTTATTATAATTCAGAAGAACTGGAATCATTTTAGATTTAAAATTCAGGAATTTTATATAGTTGAACTTATATGATAAAGAACAAAAAAAGTTTTTCCTCCCTCATATTTTATGTTCATATATGTGATCTCTGGGGGAAATTCAATGGCTATTTTGAAAATCATTGCATGTACTGATATTCTGATGATTCTGGATATATATGAATGTATTCTGCGAATGTTAGTAGGCTGTAAGTTTCTTGAGGACAAGGACTATTTCAACTTTGAATATGTATTGCCTGAGCACAGAACAGGGGCTAGCATATAGGAGTCATTTTTCAAAAGTTTTTTGATTATTTGAAATATGTGTATAATTTGTAAGAAATCGGAATGTTTTCCAGCTTCTTGTTTGCCTGTAAGTATCTAAAAGGGGTAAAGCTTAGTTACTAAATGTAATTTGCTGAAATGGTCTCTTACCCAGGAGGTATATTACTCAAGTCTACTGGTCTTCTCCCATAAAAGAGGATCAGAAGGATTGACCCTAAATGTGAGGTCTTATTCTGCCCCATCCCAGAACAACTCTGAGGAAATCTTTAATATAAAGCTTAGATATTGCTCTTATCTAGGGTCTATGTCAGCTTAAAACACAAAAATTTCATAAACACACATTAATACAAAAACAAAAATTCACTATATTCTGTTGAGAGGTAAAGCAACTTCAGGGAACTGTTAAAGGAGCTGAGACTGCTATTTCACAACAAATTGGATCTTCAGGGCCTCTGCAACTTGCAAGGTCCAAAGATTTAGTGGTTAGCCAAATAGGACCCTTTGGCCCTTCAAATTTCAGGATGATTTTGTTGGTATTCATCTTCTTCCCTAAAAAGTGGGAATCATGTTCTCCTGGGCAGTTGGTGCCTGACTCTGGAAGTCCCCAATTATCAAATTCAGGAGGCTTCTACCAAGACAATTTTTCAGGATCACTATTCACTGACCTATGCTTATAGAAGGAAGCAGGCAGAGAAAGTAAGCAGCCAGGGAGTCTGGCTCTCCTAAACAAGCACATACATTTGTATGTAGCCATCTCTGAACTTGGGAAAAGGGGTAAGCAATACCCTTTCTCCTTTGCATCAAGTCCAAGGAAAAGAAAGCACTGAATAAATCCAAAAAAGAGGCTGACTTGTTTTGTTTTCCTCAGTTCTTATAGCCCTTGGAGTGAGCAGTTTCTCTTAACTCAGTCTCTACTAATCATCTTTGATACAACCCCTCAGTCAATGGGGTGTAATGCCAACCTTCCCAAGGTTCAAAATACCAGCATAGCTGCTCTCCATTTTATTCAGTGACAAATTAAGAACAGAGAAAATCAAAATACAGCACAATTCAAAATACAGCATTCACCAAGTGTAATTCAATAATTCCCAAGTATTACTCCAACCCTGGGCAGTACATTCATTTAGTCAATCACCAAGCCTGTCTTCTCAAATGGAGATTAGTTTCCAATCATAAATAAAGTACATTCATTTGGTCAGTCTCAGGGCACAAAAAGTCCAAAGTTTCCCATCCCTGGATCACAACTGAAAAGGCCATCTACCCCTGAGCTACAGCAAGGTTGAGATATCATCACAGCATTTAATACCCAAAGAGAGGTCTTTTCTTCATCTTGACCCCAAGTTCTCAGCAATCTCTGTTCCTGGGGAGACAAAGCTTAACAAGGCCACAAGATACATTGCCAGTGTCTTCATTAATTCATTCTCTGTCTGCAGAACAGTCCTAGGACCCCTGAAAACAACAGGAAGACCATCTTTCAGGATTTCTGTAAATACACAACAAAAAAATCCTCCTTCAGGGCTTCTGAACCAACAGCAAGGTTCCAGGACCTCTGCAACAACAGCACTGTCCTTCACCAATGGACAAATCTGGCAAAACATCAAAACAAAGTACCAGCATCACAGCCGTGTCTCCTCAGTCCTTGGCAGCTCTGGGTGGCAGCTCTCAAAAGACCTGGGCAGCTTGAACTGGCCCTCAGCAATCCTCTCCTTCTCTCTGCCTCCAGGATGCTGCTTCCAAAATATTCCCCTGCCTCTCTCTCTCTCTCTGCTTGTGTCTCTCTAAATCCATGTCACCAGCTCCTCCCAGTTCTTATCTTTTCCAGTCTCTCTTTTCACATCAACAAGTCTGTCCCATGAGTGGGATTCACAAACTCTGGGTTTTAACACAACCGAAAAACCAAGCAAATACAAGGGGATCTTTAAGTTCCATTACTATTACATGGGGTTAATAAGATATTGCCCCATCATTTCAGCAAAGTGCACATCCTAGCCAAGGGCCAGAAGACACATCTCACAGAGAAAGGACAGAGCATGTCAAGCTTCACGACCCGTATGGGGTTACAACCCACAGAAGCAATGAAGGGGTCAGGAGTGGAAAAAGTCTAAGAAGCCCTGACCTAGACTGTGAGATGAAAGGGTTCCTCTCATTACTCCCATCCAATGTATTGTAGATTATAAGGTCTCTGAAGTTTCTTTGACTTCTACATCTGTGATCCTATGATGCATATACATTAATTTTCTATCACTTTAT
Organism: Gymnobelideus leadbeateri; assembly: GCA_011680675.1. Classification (NCBI taxonomy): domain Eukaryota; kingdom Metazoa; phylum Chordata; class Mammalia; order Diprotodontia; family Petauridae; genus Gymnobelideus; species Gymnobelideus leadbeateri. The sequence goes on from WOXC01004868.1 coordinate 46,210, forward strand.
ATATTTTATAAACTTTACTCTAATAATATAAACTTCTCATCTCTCAACTGTGAACAGAAAAACTTAGTGTCTGTCTTCTCTATTAACTATAATAATGGAGCAATAAATATAAATCTGAGAAAACTTTTCCCAGTCATAGAATATTTCTAATATGAGTTAGATGATATAGTAAATGCTGCCTTTAAAAGAAATGATTTTATAATTCTGTTGACAAACTAACATAAAAAAGAATATTAAACCAAAACACAGAAGCAATATGTATAATTATATTTGCATTAGTTTTTTCTCTACAACAAGCTAACTAAAATTAAGGAAGGAATTTATAAAGAATCCATTTGAGAACAACTACAGAGGAATATCTAAGAGATCTTTCCCTCTTATTTCACTAGACTGAACAGTAACTCTCTTGAGATTCATAGTAAAAAATTTTTTTTTAATAATTCTTGGGCTTATAAATCTATTTCATACTTTGAAATTCCCTATCTAATTTGCATTTTTGTTAGGGACAATGCTCGTCAAGTGTCAGTTACAGGGACTTTTAACTCACTCCACAATTTAATCATCTTATTTTACATTGTAAAGGCAACTGAATTTACATTATGATCTATAAATAACAAACCCAAACATAAGATTTACATATTTTCAATGATTTTCTAAGAGTATATATAAAAAAAGCTTAAGGTTGCCTTGGTAACTAGCACTATGTAGTTCAAAACAAATTATACTTTCCATATACAAAGTTTCCATTTTACTTTGAGAATCAAAATTAAAAGCTTAAAAAGTGACAACAGTGTTACAAAGAGTGTTTAAAACGAAAAATTCAGGAACATTAAGAACCTGTCTGAGAAAATGTTTTGACTTATTTAGTCAAAAACATTTCTAATGCTTCTCTCTGTTCTTGAACCTTTCTACATGATAAGCAAGGAAATGTAGCAGAGAACTTACTGAGTTGGATAACATATGAAGACATAGTTGAAAATTGCAGTCAAGAAAATCTGAAGAATATTTCTCTGATGAATCTCTCAACCATCTTGACAAAAGACACCAATTCTTACCCAAGGAAACTTCTCTACATTTCCGTACTAACAAATTTCCCAATTGTTGTATCAAACACCATCTTCTGTCCCACTGCCTAACAAATTTCTCTATACACATGTCAACTGACTTTTAAAAGCAAGATGTAAAACATAAGGTACTGCTATTGATTTTTCTGTAACCCTGTAAAATTAGAGAATTCTGGAACTGGAAGGGAATCTTAAGGTCATCTATTTCATTCTTTTTATTTTACAGATAAGTATAAGATCCAGATAAGTGACTTGCTTAATCATATAGTTTTAGAGTTAGGGCTAAAACCCAGGTCTTCTGATCCCCAGGCCAAAGCTGTTTTCACTATTTCACAAGGTGTCTTGGTGTCACTTACTCTGGTCTGACTAGTATTTCTATGGGTCTTCTAGGTATTACTTTTATATGAATGACAAATCAGACTTAGATGCTGTATCATTTGATCCACACTTATCTGCATTGCTAGATACAACCAGAATTAACTGATAGTGAAAAAGACAACCCTAAATAGAGCACATTTGTTGAAGTAGTTAACCCTAACTACTCCTCTAATTCACTTCTTCATATTGCCATCATGGATTCTGCCCCATGCCAGATCTACTCACATTAATTCAGTTTTTCAAACTCTGAACCTTCCTGGAAAGATAACAGAACCTCTCAGTGGGATATGGAATAATGGTCACAATTACTGGATATACTTTTACTGTAACTTCCACAAAAATACACCCACTTAAAAAAAAGTTAAAGTCAAAACTAAAAAAACAAAGTAAAATCTCATTAAATTTATTCCAACAATAGTGAATATAGCTCAGAGATTATTTTATTGACAAATGAATCCTTAACCCAGTAGGTGTGATCTTTGGGTTTATGTGAACACTATGCTATTATGTTCATTTGTCTTAGATCATCTGTTCCTAATCTAATTCTTTCATTTATTTTCAATCTTTCCCTGTCTACTGGTTCATTCCCTATAACCTATAAACATGCCCATGTCTCCTCCATTGTGAAAAAAACTTCACTTGATTCTTCTGTCCCCACTAATCATCATCCTATGTCTTCCACCCTTTATAGCTAAACTCCTTGAAAAGGTCAACTACAATAGGGGCCTCTAATTTTCCCTCTTCTTTGCTCCCATTTTTTTGAGGGGGGAAGGCAGGACAATTGGGGTTAAGTGACTTGTCCAAAGTCACACAGCTAGTAAGTGTTAAGTGTCTGAGGCCAGATTTGAACTCAGGTCCTCCTGACTCCAAGGCAGGTGCTCTATTCACTGTACCACCTAGCCACCCCTCTTCTCACTCTTTTAACTCTAGACAATCCAGTCTCTAACTTTATCATTCTACCCAAACTGCTCTCTCCAAAGTTAGTGATCATTCTCTTAGTTGCCAAACCCAATGTAGCTTTCCTTTATATTTGTTAGAAACACAAACATCACTGATACCAAAATCTGGGTATCAAAGGAAATTTATTGAGGAGAAGTTCAGAGGAACTGAACATCCCTGGCCAGAAGTGGATTCCACCCTTCTTTAGGGGTGGGGAATCCTGAATACAAAAGAAAAGCTTTATACCATTAGTCCAGTTCAGACACTGCCTTCAGAGATGGACTGGTTTGCTCTCTTCAGGGGTTTCAATTTTCCCATACATCCTTTACATTTCTCCCAAACATGACCCTCCTCCCATCATCATACATCCCACATTCTGCTAATTTTATGTGGGGCATGTCAGATAATATACATGAGTTTTATTAATCAAGCACAGTGGTCATTTTGGATACTCAGTCATTGACCCCCACTCATTTAAACCAGAATTCAATCCTTATGGAAGCCTGAGAATTTCCCAAGGTCACCATGTGCTTTCTGATTGGTTGGGTCTACCCGCTGTCTGCTAACTCCCTTTGTCTTACTTTAGTAATTTCTGGCAATTCTATGGAAACTTAATTCCCTACCATTCTCACAATTTATCATCAGTAGTTTTTAGCAGTTCTGTGGAAACTTAATTCTTTGCTGTCTCTCATATCCTCACTCTCCTTCATCCTCTGCGGCCTTTGGCATCTGTTATCACCTCTTCCTCCTTGACACTCTCTTTTCTCTGTTTTCAGGACACCACTTTCTTCTGATTCTCCTTTTAATTATCTGGATGGATACTCCTTCTCTGTTTGTTGGATATGCTACCTTTGCTGGATCTTCTTTCTCTAACTGTAGGCGAACCTCAGGGCTCTATCTTAGGCTCTCTTCTCTTTTCATTCCATACTACTTTTCTTGGTGATCTATCAGCTCACATGGATTTAATCGCCATCTCTAAGCTGATGATTCTCAAATCTACATATCCTGCCCCCAACTTTCTGCTGACTTCAATCTTGTATCTCCAACTGCTTTTCAGGTATCTCAAACTGGATATCTTGTAGACATCTTAAATATGTCCAAAATAGAACTCATTTTATTTTCTCCTAAACACTTTTCCCCTCCTACCCTCTCTATTACTGTAGAGGACAACATCATCCTCCTAGACCCTCAGGCTCACAATGTAGGGAGTAATCCTAGATCCCTTACTATTTCATACTCCCTATATTCAGTCTCTTGCCAAAGCCTTTTCACCTTTGCAACATCTCTGGTATATTCCATCCCACCCCCACTCCCCCACCCCCAGCCTCTCTTCTAAGATACTGCCATCACTCTGGTGTAGGCCCTGAGTATTTTACTCCAGGAATACCTCAATAGCCTGCTGGTGGGTTTACCTGACTCAAGTTCCTCCCACTCTACTCCAATTTATTCTCCATCTGCCATGAAAGTGATTTTCCTAAAGTGCAGGCCCAATCATGTCATCACCCAACTCAAATTCCAGTGGCTCCCTATTACCTCCAGGAAAAAATACAAAATATTGTTTTGTGTTTAAAGCCCTTCATAACCTATCCCCCTCCTACCTTTCTAGTCTTTTTAAACCATATTCCCTGGCACATACTCTATGATCTAGTGATGCTGCTCCTGGTTGTTTCATGAACAAGAACCTCCATTTTCAGCTTTGGGCATTTTGTCTAACTACTACCCCCACGCCTGGAATGCTCTTAACCAATTACTCTGTTTCATCAATTGACCTCTCTAGCTTTAATCTCAATTAAAATTCCATATTTTACTAGAAGCCTTCTCTAATACTTCCTAATTCTAGTGCTTTTCCTTTATCCTATATATGGCTTCCTTATGTATTTGCTTGAATGTTGACTCTCCCAATAGATTGTATACATTTTGATGGTGGAGACTGTTTTGCCTTTCCTTTGTATCTCTAGCACTTAGCATAGTGCCTGGCACATAGTAGATGCTTAATGAGTGTTTGTGGGCTGATTTATCTTTCTCTTCATCAGTACCAAATAGTGCGGATATAATCACTTTGCTCTATAGTTGTAACTCTCCTCATAACTACTTGGTTTAGTATTTTTCCTAGACTGTTGGCGTGGTTATAGAGAGAGCTGGGTTGTATTGCTTCCTCTGACTCCACCATCTTGGCAGGTCTCCTTACATGTTCATGTTTCAAATATGTTTCTTGTAAAGAGGATATTGTTGGATCCTGTTTTCCAATACAATCTGCTACTCTCCTCTATTTTATCAGTGAGTTCACACCACTCATTTCCACTAAATATATATATATATATATATATGTATATGTGTGTATATATAAATATATGCTTATATATATACGTACATATATTATTGCTCATGCTCAATAAATAGAACTATTTACCTATAAATATGTATGTCTCTGTAATGGTAATGGGATTTGAAGATCTTCCATGCCCCTTGTATTGGCAGGCTGGCAGTTACTTAACACTTAGTTTTGGGTTCATAATTGTGTTACGTCTTGAGACCCAGAACTTGTGAATCGCCCAGTGGGATGAACTTGCTGACATGGCAGGACGGGGCAGGATAGGGAGGAGCTGGAGTGGAGTAGGGGCCAGGCTGGAGCCAGTGTGGTGACCAGAAGAGGCTGAGCGGCAGCAGGTAGAGGTACAAGCAGCAGTGGGGTGGCAGCTGCAGTGGAGATATAAGTGGTAGGGGTGGCACAAACTTCTTCTGAAAGCCAGCCAGAACTTCTGCTGAGAACTGCCAGCAATGAGAACTGGCTGAGAACAGTGTGGAGGCTGAGCAGCTGCCATGAGTGAGGGGAGGAGGATCTTTGCCTGATGGAGCCTGTTTTGTTTTAAAAGTTTGGGAATGTGGGTGTTCACTGCATTAACTATGTGTACCAACTTCATGACTACTGTAATGCCTTTGACTTTCTGGTTTTGGGACTAGGCTTTCTGGTATATGAATAAATGCTTTGGCTCTGTCCCCTATGTGGAGAGCCTGTTACATTCTGTGATTCACAACTACACCAGCATATTTATAGTCACCATGGGCGGTGTGAATACTGCATTATTGTTACAGTCTGCGTGTGTGTGTGTGTGTGTGTGTGTGTGTGTGTGTATGCACTTATAGTATATATACATAAAAATGTGTTCTTAAGGAAGTCATATTCTAATGGATGAGACAACATGCAAATTATTACATACATGCAAGACATAAGAGAAAATGAAAAGTAAACTAAGAGAGAAGACACTAGAGGAGAAGAATGAGGAAGTAATTATGGAAAAGGCCTGGAGTCAGGAGAGGGGTTTTTGTTGTACATGAGGAATAAATGGCAAGTAGATCAGTATTACTAGAACATAAGACTATATGGAGGGGAGGGAAATGTAAGGAACACCTGAAAGGTAGAATTTGATTATTATTATTTGATACAACTTATATGTTCTTCCTTCTGACCAACTAGATGACCAGAAATTTTCCCTCCTCTCCCTTCTTTGGTGGTTCTTGTCTTGTTCCTGATTTCTTTATTCCTCTTTATTTCAGCCTCCTCTTCAGTAAGGTTTTTTTGTTGATGGAGAATTATTGACTTTGTTATCTTTGCTTCTTTCATATGTTATTAAACTTTTAAATTTTGCTTTAAATTGATAATTAAAGGATTCTAAAATTCCTGATGTGTTTGTTTTCTGGATTTATTTCTATATACTGCCTTTAATTTGTGAATGTGGCATTCAAGTTTCTACTGCATGTAGTAGCTAGATATTGATGTGATCCTCCAGTGACTTTCATTACATCTTCAATAGCTCTTACAAATTACTTCTTTATCATTTGTCATCAGGTAGATGGATTTATCTTTTCTCCTATAATATATAAGTAATTATCCTAGATATTTTAAGGGATATTAATAACGATGATATAAAAATATAAAGGCATTTCCATATAAAAAGAATATAAAATACTCCAGAATCTCTCAAAGTAAATAGAAGCACTCTTCAAAATAAATGTTAAGACACAGAAAAGAAATGGATCATACAATAATGTATTAATAATAAAATTACTTTTGAAGCTTGAGATATGCCTTGCTGGAAAGTTGAAAGAAAGTATAAAACTAAAGAGAAAATATAATGTCTATGTAGGTAGAAAATCAGGATTCAGAAAGAGAATGTGATGATACCAATTGAGAGGAATCTTTGGAAGAGAAATTAAGAGAATTATTCAGAGAGACTGATATTAATTTATTTTTAGAATGGAGAAAGATGAGAATGACCCAGTGGAGAAAGGCTCTCTTTTTGCTTGACTGGTATTATGTGCATCTCAGTTTGAAAATCAATGTAAAACATCTGTGCAGAAAAAAATCTAACTTGTATGAATTTACTGAGACTATCAAATTATATAGAAATATATAGGAAATTATATAGGAAAATGTGTGGATCTATAGACCTGAACAGAATGCAGGAGAAATAAGTTATCCTCCCTAATTTGGTTTTCCACAAAGGAAACAGGGTCAACAACAGGGAAACAAAAGGTGAAAGAGTGTAATCCAAATGCCCTATAAGTTTCACAATGAGAGGTAGGTAATGGGAACAGATTTCATATGAGAAAGCTAGAGATGTAGACTTATTAAGCTAAGAGATAAGATGTCTGCCCATCTAGTAACATTTTCATTGACATAGGCAAAGCCTCAAAATAATATTTTTAGATACGAGTCGATTCTGAGAGGCCTGAAAAAAAACCTTCATCAGTGATGACCATACTGTTGTCTAATTAATTTAGGATCCACTTCTGAATCTCTGCTTATCTTACACATACCAGTATGGGAACATATAAGACCAGACTTGTTTCTCTGGTGTTTAGAAGCAAACTGAAAGTGGGTACACTAATTAGGAGGCTATTGAAGCAGTTTGGGTGAAAGATGATGAGGTCTTAATCTAAGATAGAAGCTTTGTGAATTAAAGAGAGAGAAAAATGCAAGCAATGAGATGGAGACAGAATTAACAAGATTTGGCAAGTGACTGGACAGCATGAGATTCAATCAGTGTATGTCAAAGCATAAAGGTCCATTGCCAGAATAAATCCAAAATGAACTATTCAGTGCAGTTTCACATTCAGGGGCATTGCTCTTTAAGTAACTCACCAGGGAATCTAGAGCACAGGCAGATCAGATGACCAGCAAGAGGAAGCTTTCCAAGATGGAAAGCTCTTCTTGCACAACTGCTTCAAGATAGTTGGGGCAGTGCCCTTCCATTGTAAGTGACTATCTACAAAGTCAATGACTATTCTGGAGGTGGGACATGTGAGTTACTTCTGTTGCTAAATAGAATCTACCAGTGGCTGTGAGAGAACTGAATTGCTATGGGTGACAGTTTTCATGTTAGCTGAAACTGAAGAAAACCGAGCCTGGATAATGGATCAGAATAACATTTGAGAAAGGTTCAACGAAGACACAGGATCAGCTTTGCAAAAAAGAGTTTATAAAGTACTTCTATCAAGATGGTGAAATAAGAAGTTATATCTTAGTGTAAGTTTCAGTTTCACTACCTCAAAATAAGAAGAAATGCACCAAATAAATAAAATTACAAAAACAAGATGAGAAATAAACATCTTTTAACAATATAATTCCTATCAAGAGAAAAAAAAAACTTAACAAAGGGCTATGTTACCAATTCAGTTCACTCTACGGCCCTCCCTGCCCCCTGTCCAACCATGTTGCTAGGCTTACTTTTATTGCTTTATTTACTCTTGCTTTGGCTATGGTGGTTTGTATTGTCTCCAAAAACTTCTCCTTGTAGTGACAGATTCCTCACCCCTTCCCAAATATGAAGGAGAGTACACTGAGTTTACTCAGCCATAGGGAAAGAGAAAGCAGCTTTCTGGAACAGAAGACAAACTATCTTATAAAGGAAATAAAATGTTTCCATAAGGAGTGTCATGAAAATCCAGGGAAGAGAAATTATTCAAAAGGAAGAAATATTCAACAATGCAAACAAAACAAACCAACACAACTACAGAATAATAAAAAAGGATGAGGGTTGAGGAAAGGCCAGAGGGTTTAGATGTCAAGAGATTGTTGGTGGCTTTGCAGAGAGCAGTATCAGTCATTCAGTGGTGAGAGTAGAAGCCAGTTTGCAAGGGTTTAAAAACTGAGTGAAAAATCGACGTCACTGTCTAGTGGAAAGAGCGCTGCATTGGTAATTAAGAGACTTGTATCCCAGTTTCAGTTTTGCTACTAACTAGTTATAGAACAATAGCCAAGTCATTTATATTCTTTAGACCTCAATTTTCTCATGTAGAAAACGAGGGAATTGAATTATATAATATCTAAGGCCTTTTCAAGCATTATTTGAATTCTAAATTGCACGGGTACCAAATGAGTACATATGAGATGTTACTAAGCAACAACTTTTTGAAGAACTATATTCTTTTGGTTCTACCGTGCTAATTTTAACACTATGCTCTCATCGGCTATTCTTCTACAGGCTACAGAATATCACCATAAGAAGGTGGTTCAGGAGCAGCAATGCCAAATGTTCACTGATAATCCATATAATAGCTTTCTCTTCCCTTTACATTTACTTGCTGGGCTAAATAGCTTGGGCACAAAACCACCATAATGCTAAAAATGGTGCCTATTACTTTCCACAATACTTATCAGCAATAAGAAGTGAATGTATAGTTGCAAGCTTCAACACTGGCCACTGAAGACTGTACTGGCTCTGCTTACTCTTGAACAGTGGGAGGAAGTGACAGATTCTTCACCTATTCCCAAATATGAAGGAGGGTACAGGCCTCCTTGGATCCTGTCTGACATGCTCCTGCTACCAGCTATCAGAGACAAGGAAGCTGTCACTGTGCTCTGACTTGGCCAGGAATCATTTGACCTCTGTTACTTGGGGCAGGAGAAGGGCTATTCACCCTGTGAAAGTGTCCCTTTTTAGAAATTTTCCTCAACTGTGGTTAACAAAAGTAACTCAACCCATTCATAGCAACAGATTCTATTCCTCCACTCTGTTCACACCACACAAGAAAGAACACTCCTATTTGTTTTCCCTTTATAATAAGATGGAAGGAGTCATAGAACTAAATTCGCAGATAAGATTCTAGTGATCCTAATGTGCGAATAGGTCTTATCAGACTGTCTAACAAATCCCACTAGCTCTATCTAGTCCCCTGGTTTCTTTTTGTTGTCCATACAGAAATATACCAATGTCCCTTCTATTCTTGCCATTGGGATCCCCATTTTTCTAGAAGCATAAGGATATGACTTATCTCTCTTGTGAGAATCACAGATAGACACAAAGGGTCAACTGAGAAAAGGCCTCCAGATATTGCAGGAAAAGAATATAATATAAGCTTCCTGACTATGAAATCACACAGAGTTCCTATTTAATAGAAATTTCTTGGGGAGCAGTAATTCAGAGAGCAGTCTAACTCTTTGGAATGGCAACTGATGAAAATACAATTCCAGCTACCCAAACAATGAAGTTATTCTCTACCTGCTGGGTATCTATGCCTTCACTATATCTCAGTTTCTCTGCTGAGGAAATGATAATACTGACTAGAATCACAACTTCTTGGTTTGAGTGAGGCTTCAGCTGAGCTCAACCTGAGTTTATTTCATGCCAGCTCCTCTATCCTGAAGGTCTAGTGATTCCCTTTTGTCATCTTTCACTACCTTGATACGTGGGCACTCCTGATCTAATGTTTAACAGCTATCCTTATTACCCAAGTCCTTTTTTATATTGGATAAGGGGATTCTATTTCTCCTCCTCCAAATCTGACCACCACACCACCACAACCCTAAATGTGCTTGCTCAGGAAAAGAAGTGGACAAATCACAATCACTCAAAGCAAGTCCTTTGACAACAGAACCTTTATATTCACTGTAATACATATCTGAAAAAGAGATAGCTTTTGTTACTGAAGGAAAAAAAATCTTTTGAACCATAAGGTAGAGTTGAGTTGACAGCAGGTGGAAACTTTCCTAAAACACCGTACTCAGAGCATGCATTTTTAAAAGAATGAAAATGTGTTACTATAGAAAAACATTTTTAAAAAACAATGGTTATTTAGTAAATGCATCTGATCCTCTGGTTAGGGGTGGTTCTTAGATCCTAACTGGCATGTTTTAATACATTTACACAAGGAAAATAACTGAAGAATATAATTTTACCTGTATTGCAAGTGCACGAGCTACAAGACCTCTAAGATACTGCAAGGGATCTTCTGGGCCTTCCCACTTGCTCTGCCATATTAGAGGACACTGTAATAAAAAGTCACAATTATTTTAGTATATAAGTAATCTTTTGATTTCAATATTACCTATGGAAAAGCTACTTAAGGTCTCCGATTATGGGCATGCTTCATTAATAATACAATAGTTTTTACCTTCACAATCTCTCTCCCATCTGACTACTTCTTCTCATTCAGGCCCTCATCACCCTTCACCTAGATTATTGCAATATTTTCTTGATTTGTCTCCTTGCCTCAAGTATTTTCCTACTCCAGTAGATCATACATAACTGTTACCAAAGTAATTTTCCTTAAACACCAATCTGACCATGTAACTCCTCAACTCAATCAACTCCAGTGGCTTCTTATTTCCTCTAGGATAAAATATAAACTCTTCTGTTTAGCTTTTAAAGCCCTACACAATCTGGCTCTCACCTATCTTTCTAGCTTCAAAGGATAGTCCTCTCCTTCCCAAATAATGCAAAATACATCCAAAATGGCCCTCTTTTTGTTTCTCACAGAGGAAAATCCACCTCTCACCTCCTTGCCTTTGCCCTGTTTTTTTTTTACTTTAATGTTATTGATTTGAAAAAATCCTTTATTTTATGATTTGCTTAAACCTTTAAACAAATTGTACTTCAAAGGATTATAGATAATCCATTTTTGAATTCCAGTACACACCAATGTTTGTTCCTATGCAGACAGAATGTCATTGTGTATAATTTCATGTAACCTGTGATATATATTCATCTGTATTTTTTATTAAAATAATAAACCATGTCAAAAGAACTTGTCTATATAGATGAATTAGGTATTTTAAGAATACATTAAGGATTCTTGGAGACACCGTTTATTTAGTAAAGGTTTAGAGATTTGTACAGTATTTTTTTCTAAATTTTAATTTTCCTTTTTCATGGCCTACTTTCCTGTCATTTCCTTATTAATAAAAGCTAATTCCTACTGTAAGCAAGATCTTCCTTTTTCATATTTAAATACAGCTTTGATATACATGCTTCTTTTGGGCATTTCTGGGAAGGACAATTATGGACATAGAGGCATTTAGCATTTCTAACACAATGTCAAAAATACTAACATTGCCTTGCTTCTGGGAAAATGATGGACAAATGAGTCAGGAGCAGCTTTAAGGCAGAGGAAGCATTATAGAAACCAACTGTCTGTGTTGGGGGAAAATGGGGCCTTGCCTCCCTAAGATGATGCCAGCTTTGTAGTACACATTCTATCACCTTCTCTTTCCTCCTAGTAGTAGGATCCTGGGATTTAAGAGCCACCAGAGGTGGCCTTAGAGGTCATCCAATACAGGCTTTCTTCCAAGAGTAGGAGTCATTTTAGGTAACTGATTTGTTCCGCTGTTTGTTGGGAATCTGGATGGAAAGTGACTCATGAGGTCTGGCTGTGAAAAATAAGTTTGCATTGCCCCTTCTGGAAATTTAGGTCCAGTTAACCATTTGTATTTGACTTAGGGAAGGGATTCCTTTAAGTAAGTTGCACAATTCTGGTAAACATTGGCTTTCTACTTTCTGACCCTCAACACTGGCCTGATCCTTACTTCTTCATCTCCCAAAACAATAAAAATTCTCTTACTCCCTGTGCAGTAATTAGGGGGAGAATAATCACAAGAACACCACCAATGACTGGAACCAGAAGCCATTTATTCCTTATCAAAACAACTCAACTGAATCAGATCACACTTTCCCTCTGTACAGATAAATTGTCAGGCAGACCCTTGGCCAGGGTTCCTCTAATGCCCCTGACACATTGTAGTACTGGTAATGGAGGCAGAAATATTCTATTGATTAGTTTTCTTTGGAGCAGAAATAACTGAAATAGACACAAAGGGGCGAAGGTCTTAGGACTAAGATGGTGAGAGTGTTTCTACCCCAAGTGCTCTGACACCTTCCCCCACAAAAATGGTACCCAGAGGCCATGTGGCTCCAGACCAGTACAATTATGCATATGAACCAACAGCATATCCTAGTCTCAAGCACTAATTACATGCAAGAAATCCCAGGGGCTTCAATGTCAAGTACAAATTAGGTATTCAGTGTTTTCTTGGCTGCAAAGACGATGTCCTTGACTTGAGGGATGCCGTTTTCTTCCAGAATCTTTGCATAAGACATAGGAATATCAGCCCCTGTGACTTGGAGCATCAGGAAAGTTAAATGCAGGACCTTTCATGATCCTTGCACAGATCTCAGCTTCAACCACAAACTGGGGTGAGTCTCCTTCAACAGTCACAAGGTGATTGGTCTTCATTACGCTGAGCTCAATGGTCTTGATGTCCATTGGCTAATGGTATGCAGGTTTATCACCTCACATTCCACCCCCTCTTTAGACAGTACAGCAGTTGCTTTCAAACAATGGCCAATAGGCCATGAGTGGGAAACCAATGTAATGTAGGTTTCTTCCCTTTCTGCTTTAGCTTTTCCAATAAGAATCAGGAAATCTTTTTTCCTAAGCCTGCTCCAGAAATTTAAAAGGAATTCCACACATGAGTTTGTTCTTTAGTACCACAACTGGATTATCATCCTGGATTGCTAATTTCATAAATCCTTTTGAATCTTCTGAATTCCAAGGACTGACCACTTTTAATCCAGGACAGTGCCCATACCAAGCTGCAAAATACTGTGAATTCTTGGCAGTCACACCAGGGGCAGCACCATTAGTTCCCCTGTATACAATGGACCCAGGCTGAAGCCCACCTGACATACAATAAGTCTTGGCAGCTGAGCTTATAATCTAGTTGATTGCTTGCATAGAAAAATTGAAGGTCACAAATTAACAAACAGGCCTCAATCCAGCCATGGCTGCCCCTACAGCAATCCCGGAAAAGTCCAATTCAGATATTGGGGTGTTGATTATTCTCTTGTCTCTGTACTTCTTCCACAAGCCTCTGCTGCCCTTGTAGGTGCCATCATACTGAGTAACTTCTTTGAGCAAAAAAACCTTCTCATCCCATTCCAATTCTTCAATTTGTTCCAATTAGTCTGATTCAATGCATCTCGAACAGTCAGCTGCAGCGCAGTGGGTGGCAAATGGTGGAAGTGCCTCCAAAACCGCCAAGACAGCAGCTGTGTGACCTTGAACAAGTCAACCACTGTATGTGTCAATTTTATCATCAAAAACTTCACATGGTCCTCAGGGAATTAAGGAAATATTTTACTTATCGTTCTCTTAGCAGAGATGGCAAGATCCCTGGTGACTCATAAGGATACATTTGCCCTGGCTTTTCTACATATGTGGAATACACTCCCTCCATACCACCACCTTATTAAGTCCTCTTTTTCCTTTAAAATGTAGCTCAAAAACTATCTTATACATGAAACCTTTCCTTACCCCATCAACTGTTAATGTTCAAATTTCCTTGTATTTTCTTTTATTTTTTTTACCTCATTTTAAAAAAAATTATTTATTTTTAGTTTTCAACATTCATTTCCACAAAATTTTGAGTTACAAATTTTTCTCCCCATGTCTCCCCTACCCCCACCCCAAAATAGCAAGCCTACAGAATAGCACTTCCCCCAGTCTGTTCTCTCTTATATCCTCTCCCATGTTCCCCCTAACTTCCTAGTAGGGCAAGATGGATTTCTATACCCCAGGGCCTATATATCTTATTTCCCAGTTGCATGTAACATGCATTAACATTTGTTTTTTAAAACTTTGAGTTTCAGAGTCTTTCCCTTCTTACCTCCTCAACCACCCCCACGGGGAAGACAAGCAATTCAACATAGGTTGTACATGTATAGTTTATGCAAAACGTTTCCATAGTAGTTATATTGTGAAAGACTAACTGTATTTCCCTCCATTCTATCTGCCCCCCACTTTTTCTATTTTCTACTTTAATCCTGTCCCTTTTCAAAAGTGTTTGTTTCTAACTACCCTCTCCCCCAATCTGCCCTCCCTTCTATTATCCCCCCTCTTATCTCCTACCCCCCACTTTTCTGTAGGGTAAGATACCCAAATGAATGTGTATATTATTCCCTCCATAAGCCAAATTCAATAAGAGTGAGGTTGACCCATTCCCTTTCACCCTCCTGCTCTTCGCCTTCACTGTAACATTGTTCTCTTGCCTCTTTTCTTTTTTTTTTTTTTTTAAACAAATACTTTATTAACTTCTGTTTTACATCATTCATTTCCGCCAGATTTTGAGTTACAATCATTTTCCCCCCATTATTCCCCTACCCAACCTCCCAGAATAGCAGTCCCACAAGATATCGCTTCCTCCAATCTGCTCTCTCCCATACCTTCTCCCATACCCCCATCGACTTTTCCATTAGAGGAAGATGAATCTTTGTGTCCCAATGCCTGCACATCTTATGTCCCAATTATAGGCAAAAGAGTATTAATAATAGTATTTATATATATATTTGAAACATTTAATGTTACGACCTTGAATTTCAGATCCATTTCCTTCCTCCCTTGCCACCCATTCCTTCTTGGGATATAAGTAATTCAGTATATGTTGTACATGTCTAGCTATGCAAAACATTATCATAGTAGATATATTGTGCAAGGCTGCTTATAATTCCCTCCCACTCATCCCACCCCCCACCTGGTCCATTCCCTACATGATCCTGTCCCTCTTCTATAGTGGGTACTTCCAACCTCCCCTCACCCCAAGGATGCCCTCCCATCCATCATCCCTCCTCTCATCCCCCTTCCCCCTATCCTGCTGCAGGTTGAGATATCCCATTTAGTATGTATGTCATTCTCTCCCAGAACCAAATTCAATGTGAATGTGGTTTTGCCTTTTTAGCCTTCCTTATTCTCCCCCTCCTTTGCACCCACTTCCCCTACATGAGATAGTTTACCCTACCATGTCTCTCCCCATCTCCTCTTGCCACTTTCCTCTCTCACCTCATAATTTCATTCCTTGAGTACTCTCCCTTCCCAACAATATCAACCTATGCCCTCTATCCATATATAACTGTAACCATATACACACACATTCACATATGTATTCGTATGACCACACCCCCTTCTTCCATTATTTTCATAGTGGGAAAGATATCATCAGTCACAGATATTGCTTTTCCATATAGGAATGTAAATAGTTCAACTTTGATAAGTTCCTTTTGATTTCTTTTCCCTAATTACCTTCTCAGGCATCTCTTACTTCTTGCGTCTGGATGTCAAATTTTCTTTTCAACTCTGGTTTTTTCCTCAAGAATGCTTGAAAGTCCTCTATTCCACTGAATGACCATATTTTCCCCTGAAACAAAATACTCAGTTTTGCTGGGTAGGTGACCCTTGGGTTCATTCCCAGCTCTTTTGCCCTCTGGAATATCATATTCCATGCCCTTCTATCCCTCAGTGTAGAAGCTGCCAGGTCCTGGGCTATTCTGATTGTGTTTCCACAATATTGAAATTGTTTCTTCCTGGCTGCTTGGAGTATTTTCTCCTTGATCTGGGGATTCTGGAACCTGGCTATAATATTCCTGGGAGTTTTCTTTTTGGGATCTTTTTCAGGAGGTGATCGGTGGATTCTTTCAACCTCTATTTTGCCCTCTGGATCTAAAACATCAGGGCAGTTTTCCTTGAGAATTTCTTGAAGGGTGATTTCTAGGTTCTTTCCTTGATCATGGCTTTCAGGTAGTCCAATAATTTTTAAATTGTCTCTCCTGGATCTATTCTCCAGGTCAGTGGTTTTTCCCATGAGATATTTCACATTGCCTTCTAATCTTTCATTTGTTTGGATCTGCTTAACAGCATCTTGATTTCTCATAAAGTCACTAGCTTCCATTTGCTCCAGTCTAACTCTGAAGGAATGAATCTCCTCAGTGAACTTTTGAGATTCTTTTTCCATCTGGCAAATTCGACTTTTTAAGGCATTCTTCTCCTCATTGCCCTTTTGGGCCTCCTTTGCCATTTGAGCTAGTCTATTTTTTAGGTGTTGTTTTCCTCAGTCAGGCTGTTGACCCTCATTTCATACTTTTCCTGCATCCTTCTCATTTCTCTTTCCAATTTTTCCTCCACTTCTCTTATTTGATT
The DNA here is from genome assembly GCA_011680675.1 of Gymnobelideus leadbeateri. Classification (NCBI taxonomy): domain Eukaryota; kingdom Metazoa; phylum Chordata; class Mammalia; order Diprotodontia; family Petauridae; genus Gymnobelideus; species Gymnobelideus leadbeateri. The sequence goes on from WOXC01004868.1 coordinate 62,838, forward strand.
TTTAAAGTCCTTCTTAAGGTCCTCTATGGCCTGCAACCCACTCATGTTTTCCCCTGGGGCTTTTGGAGCAGGACTTCTGACCTCACAGTCCTTTTCCCGCTCTATGCCCCCAAAATAGGAGTCTAGGGTTGCATTTTTCTGTTTCCTTTGCCTTGGCATGTTGCCACTTAATTGCTTGACTTTTGGGCTTGTTGCCACACTATGGCTTTAAGGCCAGATAGAGGAATTTTCGTCCCGAACGTGTGGGGGGCAACTTCCGTTTCTGGCAAGCTGTAAACCCACCCACAACTTCCACCCTAGATCACAATCCAGATCCAGGGAGGTTAAAGCAAGAGCGATTACCCCCCAAGACTGATCGCTGGATCTCCCCACGATTTGTAGGCTGGGAGCCGGAAATGCCTCTGAAAACTACACAGTGGCGTGTCTCCTCAGCAGCTTCTAGCCCCCAGGGGAGGGAGCTGACGCATTCCCCAAATACAGGTCCCAAAGTCCATAGGACACTAACCTCTTACTTTGTCCTAGGCAAGTCTATGTTGATAATTCTGGAATCTCCATAGTTCCTGGTGTTCTGGGGTTCCTCCAGCCGGCTGGCCCTGCCGCCCTGGGGCTAAAACCTCGGCTCACGTGGACCTGGGCTCGGCTCGGCTCCTGTGCTCTGCGCTCTGCGTGCTGCTGGCTCCCAGACCACTGCGCTGGTCCTTCCTGCAGGGTGCTGGGCTGTCCTCAGCGGGAGGTTAGCTTCTCTGTGTCGTTCTGTGGGTGCTGGGGCTCCAGAAGATTTTCAGAGTCCTTTTTTACATAGTTTGTGGAGAATCTGGGGGCAGAGAGGCTTGGACGAGCTGTTTCTACTCCGCCATCTTGGCTCCGCCCCCTCTTGCCTCTTTTCTATGAGATAATTTACCCTAATCTATCTCTCCCTTTCTCCTCCCAATATATTCCCCTCTCACTTCTTAATTTTATTACGATATCACCCCTTCATATTCAACCCATCCTGTGCCCTTTGTTTATGTATACATGTACACATTCACATATATATTAATATACACACACATACATCCTATTATACATACATATATGTATGAATATAAATATACTTATATATATATATGTATGTATATATTCCCTTCAGCTATCCTCATACTGAGAAAAGTCTTATGATTTACAATTATCATTTGTCCATGTAGAAATGTAAATAGTTCAACTTTAATAAATTCCTTATGACTTCTTTTTCCTATTTATCTTCTCATGTTTCTCTTGATTTTTATATTGGAAAGTCAAATTTTCTGCTCAACTCTAGTTTTGTCATCAAGAATGCTTAAAAACCCTCTATTTCTCTGAATGACCATATTATT
>WOXC01004869.1:0-178264 GCA_011680675.1 Gymnobelideus leadbeateri
GTCTCTCCTGGATCTATTTTCCTGGTCAGTGGTTTTTCCCATGAGATATTTCACATTGCCTTCTAATCTTTCATTTGTTTGGATCTGCTTAACAGCATCTTGATTTCTCAAAGTCATTAGCTTCCATTTGCTCCAGTCTAACTCTGAAGGAATGAATCCTTCTCAGTGAGCTTTGATTTTTTTCCATCTGGCAAATTCGACTTTTTAAGGCATTCTTCTCCTCATTGCCCTTTGTACCTCGCCATTTGAGGTCTACTTTTGTTGAAAAGAGCTCCTCTAGTCAGCTGTGTTGACCTCATTTCATACTTTTCCTGCATCTTTCTCATTTCTCTTTCCTAATTTTTCCCCACTTCTCTATTGATTTTTGTGTCTTCTGGTATCCTCTGGGCTTGCAAATCCGACATGTTTTCCCTGCTTTTGGAGCAGGACTTCTGACCTCACAGTCCTCCTCTCACTCTATGCTTTGATCCTCTTTGCCCCCAAAGTAGGAGTCTAAAGTTGCATTTTTCTGTTTAATTTGTTTCCTTTGCCCTGGCTATTTGCCACTTAATTACTTGACTTTTGGGCTTGTTGCCACAGTATGGCTCTGGCGCCAGACGGGAACTTTCGTCCCTAACATGTTGGGGGGGCCAACTTTCATTTCTGGCAAGCTGGAAACCCACCCCAGACCTCCCCCCGAGATCGCAATCCATATCCAGGGAGGTTAAAGCAAGAGTGATTACCCCCCAAGACTGATCGCTGGATCTCCCTACAGTTTGCAGGCCAGGAGCTGGAACTGCCTCTGAAAACTACAAAATGGAGTGTCTCCTCAGTGGCTTCTAGCCCCCAGGGGAGGAAGCCAACGCGTTCCCCAAATACTGGTCCCAAAGTCCATAGGGCTATGGACTAACTTCTCACTTTGTCCTAGGCATGTCTATGTTGATAATTCTGGAATCGCCACAGCTGCTGGTGTTCTGGGGTCCCTCCAGTGGGCCGCTGTCCCTGCCACCCTGGGGCTAAAACCACAACTCAGGCGGACCTGTGCTCAGCTCCCCGCGCACTGCGCACTGCGCACTGCGCTGCACTGGTCCTTCCTGCAGGGCTGCTGGGCTGTCCTCGGCAGGAGGTTAGCTTCTCTGTGTCGTTCTGTGGGTGCTGGGGCTCCAGAAGTTGTTCAGAGTCCCCTTTTACATAGTTTGGATGTAGTCTGGGGGGAGAGCGGCTTGGACGTGCTTTTTGTACTCCGCCATCTTGGCTCCGCCCATGGACTAAGGATATTCTAAGGAAATAGAAGCCACTGAAAGGTTTTTGAGCAGGGAAATGACATGATCAGACCTTTGTCTTAGAAATATTATTTTGGCAACTTTGTGAAAGAGAATTTGAATGTAGTTGAACTGGGAGCAGAGAGAATGATTATGATTTTCAGTGTACTTTCTTCCCCCAAACTGTTAAGTAGTATAGATATTCTTATCTTCATTTTGGAAATGAAGAACCTGAGTCTCAGAGTTTAAGTGAATTATCTAGGGATGCCTCACAAATCAACTCATAAGGAGCAATTTAAACCCAAGTATTCTGACTATTATATATCCAATGTTCTGCCATGTGATGCTGTCTGTCTTTAATGTGAATTCAGGCAATAGGTTTGAAGACCAGAATGAGGAGGGGGGTAGCATTTTGAGTGGAGGTGAAAAATGATAGGACTTGGAAATGCATTTGTAGGAAGGGAAACAAAATTTGAGATTTTGATCTTGGAAGATTAGTTGGATAGTGGCAACATCAATAGAAATAGAAAATCTTTTCTTTTCTTTTTTTCTTTTTTGAGGGAAATCGGGATTAAGTAACTTGCCCAAGGTCACACGGCTAGGTTTTTTTTTTTAATTAATTTATTAGTTTAGTTTCAGTTAACAAGATTCAGTTCCATAGTTCCTTGATTTTCAAATTTCCTTTACTTCCCTCCCCCCTCCCCCCAGGACAGCCAGTATAAGATCTGCAAATGCATTCATATTAGACATTATTCCAATTACAAAGGCGTATTGTATTAGGTGGGATGAAAGATGGTAAGGAAAGAAAAAACCAAACAACGAAAAGAAAAATGTCATTTAGTTTGCTTCCATCAGGATTCAGGCTCAGTTCTTTCTAGTTATATCTCTGGATGGCGCTTTTCTCACTTTCTTGAGTCTTTCGGGATTGACTTATATCACTGCATTGCTGAAAAGAGTCCAGTCTGTCATGGTTGGTCATCACAGATATGGTATGTCTGTGATTGTATACAAATTTCTTCTGATTCTACTCTTCTCGCTCAGCATCAGTTTGTATAAGTCTCTCCAGGTAATTATGAAATCCATCACCTCCTCGTTTCTTATAGCACAATAATATTCCATTACATTCATATACCACAACTTGTTTAGCCATTCCCCAATTGATGGGCACCCCTTTAGTTTCCAATTCTTTGCAACCACAAAAAGGGCAGCTAAAAATATTTTTGTACATATGGGTCTTCCTCCCACTTCTATGATCTCTTTGGGATATAACCCTAGAAGTGGTATGGCTGGGTCAGAGGGTATGAAATTATTTATAATCCTTTGGGCATAATTCCAGATTGCTCTCCAGAATGGTTGGATAAGTTCACAACTCCACCAGCAATGTATTAGTATTCCAATTTGTCCACATCCTCTCCAGCATTTGTCACTTTCTTGTTTTGTCATCTTAGCCAATCTGACTGGAGGGATGTGGTATCTCAGAGTTGTTTTGATTTGCATTTCTCTAATTATTAGTGATTTAGAGCATTTCTTCATATGCTTATAGATATCTTTAATTTCTTTCTCTGAAAACTGCCTGTTCATATCCTTTGACCATTTATCAATTGGGGAGTGACTTGTATGCATATAGATTTGGCTCAATTCTCTATAGATTTTAGAAATGAGTCCTTTATCAGAGACACAAATTGTAAAAATTCTTTCCCAATTTCCCACCTCCTTCTTCATCTTGTTTACATTGGCTTTGTTTGTACAGAAGCTTTTCAATTTAATGTAATCAAAATTATCCATTTTGCATTTTATAATGCACTCTAATTCTTGTTTGGTCTTAAAGTCTGCCCCTCTCCACAAGTCTGTCAGGTAAACTATTCCTTGCTTTCCCAAATTGCTTATAGTATCATCCTTTGCACCTAGATCATGCACCTATTTAGACTTGATTTTGGTATATGGTGTTAGATAGTGATCTATGCCCACTTTCTGCCATACTGTATTCCAGTTTTCCCAGCAGTTTTTGTCAAACAGTGAGTTCTTATCCCAAAACCTGGGGTCTTTGGGTTTATCGAACAATAGATTACTATATTCATTAACTGCTGGGTCTCCTGCACCTAATCTATTCCATTGATCCACTACTCTACACCTCTGCTAGTACCAAGAAGTTTTGGTGACTGCTGCTGTATAATATAGATTGAGATCTGGCATAGCTAGTCCACCTTCCCTAGCATTTCTTTTCATTAATTCCCTTGATATTCTAGACTGTTTGTTTTTCCAAAATAAATTTTGTTATTATTTTGTCTAACTCTACAAAGTAGTTTTTTGGTAAATTGATTGGTATGGCACTAAATATATAGTTTAGTTTGGGTAAAATTGTCATTTTTATTATGTTAGCTCGACCACAGCTAGGTTTTTGTTTGTGTGTGCGTTAAGTGTCTGAGGCCAAATCCAAACTTTGGTCCTTCTGACTCCAGGGCCAACGTTCTACTCACTGCACCACCTAGCTGCCAGGAAAATCTTTTCAATTGTTATTAAAGAAAGTGTTGCTTTCCCTTTGTCCAAAAGAATGTATATCCTGTGATCCAGTTTTGGATTTGAATTATAGTTAGTGTATTAGTATTTGTTAATCAGAAATAGATTATTCTGGGGCGGCTAGGTGGTGCAGTGAGTAGAGTGTCGGCCCTGGAGTCAGAAGGACCTGAGTTTGGATCCGGCCTCAGACAATGCACACACAAATAAAAAACCTAGCCGTGTGACCTTGGGCAAGTTATTTAACCCCAATTGCCCTCCAAAAAGAAAAAAAAAAGAAAGAGAAATAGATGACTCTTTGTGGCTTCTGAACATTGTATTAAGATCTCTTATTGGCCTCCTGGTCCTGAGCTAGGTGAGTAAATCTGTTCTAAGAATTAAGTCCTTTAAATTATACTGTGTATGGACTTAAAATGACATCCCATTTTGTCTGTTGTTACTTTTCAAATAGGTTGCAAGAATATCATTAGTAGCATACTAATGACATATCAAATAGTTACTTTTTTTCAATTAGGTTTCAAAAATGCCATTTTAAAATTTATAAGATTTTGTGACTTTTGCTTACATTCTTTTCTAAGCGATGCCATTCCTGTCTAAGCAGTTAAAACTTCATACTTGCAAAACTTCAAGTGCAGTAATCAAAATAAAAAGCTCTATTGACAAAATTAGTAGTTTGAGTTATGAGATGCACCTAACCTTTTGAAATGATGAATGCACTTTTGACAATAGACTGTATTCATGTATTCTATATTCCAGCTGAACTGGCCTCTTTGCTGTTCTTTGAATCCGAAATAAGAATCCCATCTCCAGCTGTGTCTACACAGGCAGTATTCAGGCTAGGAATGGATGTTTTCCTCTACTCCACCCCTTCCAGTTTTGAACTCTTTCTTCCTAACTTCAACTGTGGTGTTCTCTGATGTGGAGCTTTCCTGATTTCTCTTTCCCTCACCAGATTGTATGACTTATTTATCTGTTTACATGTTAATGGTTGGTATCTTTTTTCTTCCTTTTTTTTAAATCTCCAGTCTCTTGAACAATTGTAGGTGTTTAACAAATGTTAATTGAATCAAATTTTTAGAGGCCTTTAAATATATAGTTTCTTAAAGATACACACACACATTTATTGCATGCCAGTACTGCTCAGAAGTTAAAAAGAATAAGATATTGTCTGTAAGTGAAATTAGATAGAAAACCTAAGACATTTCAAAGCAGTCTCCCCCCTCACTTTGTGCTATTCCCATCCCTTTTAAAAAGTTTTCTGAGGTATAGCTTTTGTTTTGTTTCATTTTCCTGGTTTAAGAATATAACTAACTCTTTAATAGGATTACAGGATTTAGACCAGGAGAGGGAACCTCAGAGTTTATCTCAACTAATTCCTTCATTTTACAGTGGAAAAAAAATTGAAACCCAAAGGTCAAGTGACTTTTCCAAGGTCATACAGGTAGTAAAGTCCTATTAGGGATTTGAATCTATACCACCTGACTCTAAAACTAATGATTTTTCCACTAAAAAGAGGGAACACTGAAAATACTTTGGAATGGTATGAAATTAATTTACTTTGTTCATCTAATTTTTATTAGTCTCTTGTTTTCAATTTTATAATATAATTTGTGAGATATATGATTGTTCAGTAGCAACTTAAAAAGAGATTTCTTTTTCTGTGGAGTGCCTCACAGATTAGTGTTTGGCCTTGTGCTGCTTAATGAACATTCTTAGTAGAAACTTAGAGTTATCAATGGCATGCTCATTAGATTTCCAAGGGATATGAAAGTGGAAGTGACAGTCACAAAAGTGGATGACAGAGTAAGGACTCAAAGAGATTCTGACAACTTAAAACCTGGGACTGAAGATAATAATTTAGAAGGAATATAGCAAGAGTCTTACACTTGGGGTTCAAAAATACATTTTAATAACTGTAAGGTGGAGGAAAGTGATTAGATGAGCATTTCATCTGAAGAGAAACTGTAGTAGGTATATTTAGAGTCAACAGTATTGTATAGAAACCAAAATAACTTTATGTGATCTTAGACTATATTAAAACAGACACAGTATCCTAAATGAAGGCAGTGATAACTTCACCACCCATGTCTAACCTCCATAATACAGAGGTTTACTTTGCATGTATTCAGGGCCACCCTAAGGTAAATGGGGCCTTGGGAAAATAGTTCCTTGGGGAGGGGGCTCCATCTATATAAACAATTCGATGACAACTATCAATCTGCTCCTTCTTTAGATGGGACAATTTTAAAATTTAAAATTTTTAAGTTTATTACAACTATAGTTGAGACATTATTTCTGTTGTCAAGACATTCATGGTAATGATATATTTTAATACAAATTTGAGCAAATTGTGAATTATTGAGAATTTAGATAAAGCACGAGAACTTTTAAGTAGTCAATGTAGGACATATTAGAAATCCTAGGAACCAAATATAGGACATTGGAAATTGTTAACTGTTCAGAACACATAGTATATCTAGAGCTAGTTTATTATTCTATTGTTATTATTTGCTGAATTCTATTGAATATTTTAATAATGATTCAGGAATTTTTTGCACTACTTACAGAAATTGAAATAGAAGGGATTCTATTAAGATCCTCCTACTAATTAAGTTTTTAATACTTAAATCAGGGAGATAAAAAACAGAGAAATAAAACTATAGACCAGAATCCCCAATGAATAACAGTGCAAAAATATTGAGTATAATATTAAATGTAAAGAGGCTACAATAACATATTAAAGGAATCTGTACAATGACTACACGGAGTTCATATGGGGAATAGAGGGTTGAGTTTAATATTATGTAAACTACAAATATAATAGCTCATGTTAATGACAAAAATAAAATCACATGACATTAGTAGATATAGACAAACCTTGTTATGAAATGCAATACTTGTTTTTGTTTTAAAAAAGGCATAGAGACAAAATGAATCTTTCCTTAGGATAAATAAATGTTATCTACTTGAAACCAAGGGCTAATATAATTTGTGGTAGAAAAATTCTAAAATCCTTCCCAGCAAAAGCAGAGGTAAAGCAAGAAAGCCTGTGACCACCATTTATCTGCTATAATCGAGAAATTCAAGAAATAGGAAAATGAAAATGAGGGATAAATGTGGACAAATAGGAAATGATCACTTTGGACAAATGTTAGCATGGTTTACATATGAGTGGCAACATGCCTAAGCAAAGGAAACAAAATAAACAGAAAAATACAACATTAGACTCCTATTTTGGGGGCAAAGAGGATCTAAGCATGGAATAGTAGGAGGACTAGGAGGAGGTCAGAACTCCTGCACCAAAAGCCCCACATGAAAATATGAACTGGTTACAGGTCATAGAGGACCTTAAGGAATTCTAGAGATTCAGCTAAAATTAATTAAAATAACTAACAATTGTAGCAAGGAATGGGATATAAAAGAAAACCACATAGATCTTCAGCCCTTCTGTACATTACCAACAAAACCCAACAGAAGAGATACAAAGAAGAATTACATTTAAAAGGACTGTAGAATGGGTAAAATATTTGGTAGCTCATCCACCAACATACAGGAATTATATGACTATAACTTCAAAATATTTTTTCTTTTTAAAATTTAATTAATTTTTAGTTTTCAGTGTTCATTTCCATAAGATTTTGAGTTTTGAATTTTTTCCCCATCTCTCCCTTCTCCCCACCCTGAGATGGCATGCATTCTGATAATCCAGTCTGCCCTCCCTTCCCTCAACCCTTATTTGCTTCTCCTTTACTTTCTTGTAGAGCAAGATATATATATATATATATATATATGTATATATATATATATATACAGGTAATGACCTATATATATTATTTGCTAGCTGCATGTAAAAACAACTTTTGATATTTTGTTTTGAAAACTTTGAGTTCCAAATTCTCTCCATTTTTCCCTCCCCACCCACCCTCATTGAGAAGGTAAGCAATTCAATATAGGTTGTACATGTGTAGTTATACAAAACACTTCCATAATAATTATGTTGACTAACTATATTTCCCTTCATTCTGTCCCACCCCTATTTATTCTCTTTTCTCCTTTGACTGTCCCTTTTAAAAAGTGTTTGCTTTTGATTTTTGCTTCTGATTACCGCCCCCAATCTGTCTTCCATTCTGTCATCTCCCACTTTTATCCCCTTCCCCCCTTCTTTTCTGTAGGGTAAGATACCCAATTGTCTGTGTATGTTATTTGCTCCTTAAGTCAAATCCAATGAGAGTAAGGTTGACTCATTCTCTATCACGTACCCCTTCTTCCCCTCCATTGTAAAAACTTTTTCTTACCTCTTTTATGTGAGATAATTTACCCATTTCTGTTTCTCCCTTTCTCCTCCCAATATATTCCTCTCTCACCCCTTAATTTCTATCTATCTATCTATCTATCTATCTATCTATCTATCTATCTATCCATCCATCTATTCATGTATCCATCTATCCATCCATCTATCCATCATCCATCCATCCATCCCCTCAAACTACCCTAATATTGAGAAAGGTCTCATGAGTTACAAATATCATCTTTCCATGTAGGAATGTAAACAGTTCAACTTTAATAAGTCCCTTATGATTTCTATTTCCTGTTTACTTTTTCATGCTTCTTTTGATTCTTGTACTTGAAAGTCAAATTTTCTATTCAGCTCTGGTCTTTTCGTCAAGAATGCTTGAAAGTCCTCTATTTCATTGAATATCCATTTATCTCTCCCCCCCCCCCCCCGAAGTGTTATACTCAGTTTTTCTGGGTAGGTGATTCTTGGTTTTAATCCTAGCTCCTTTGACCTCTAGAATGTCATATTCGAAGTCCTTTTATTACTCAGTGTAGAAGCTAGTAGATTTCATGTTATCCTGATTGTATTTCTACAATATTTGAATTGTTTCTTTCTAGTTGTTTGCAACATTTGCTTCTTGATCTGGGAACTCTGGAATTTAGCTACAATATTTCTAGGAGTTTTCCTTTTGGGATCTCTTTCAAGAGGTGATTGGTGGATTCTTTCACTTTCTATTTTACCCTCTGGCTCTTAAATATCAGTGCAGTTTTCCTTGATAATTTCTTGAAAGATGATGTCTAGGCTCTCTTTTTGATCATGGCTATCAAGTAGTCCAATAATTTTTAAATTATCTGTCCTGGATCTGTTTTTCAGGTAGTGGTTTTTCCAACGAGATATTTCATATTGTCTTCTATTTTTTTCATTTGGTTCTGTTTTATAATTTCTTGATTTCTCACAAAGTCATTAGTTTTCATTTGCTCCATTCTAATTTTGAAGAAATTATTTTCTTCAGTGAGTTTTGGACTTCCTTTTCCATTTGGCCAATTCTGCTTTTTAAGGCATTCTCCTCATTTGGTTTTTGGACCTCTTTTGCCATTTGTGTTAGTCTATTTCCTTCTTTTTGCTTTTTGGACTGGGAAGGCAGGGCAGTTAGGGTTAAGTGATTTGCCCAAGGTCCCATGGCTAGTAAGTGTTAAGTGTGTGAGGCTGGATTTGAACTTGGGTCCTCTTGACTCCAGGGCTGGTGCTGTATTCATTGCACCATATAGGTGCCCCCCATTCTATTTTTAAGGTGTTATTTTCTTCAGTATATTTGGGGGTCTCCTTTAGGAAGCTGTTGACTCATTTTTCATTATTTTCTTGCACCACTCTCACTTCTCTTCCCAATTTTTACTTTACTTCCCTTACTTGATTTTCAAAATCTTTTTTTTGACCTCTTCCATAGCCTGCAACTATTCATTGATAAGTGGAAAATATGAGGTATACACAATCAAGAAGCAAGTTACCTCCAGTCATACTGATCTATATTTTTCCACCAATCAACTTGTCTATTTTTAAAACAAGTACCAAATAGTCTTGTTGATCACTGATTTGCTGTCCAATTTGGTATTCACTACTCCTAAGCTGTTTTTCTTCCCATTTCTTTTCATCATCTCTCTCAAAATTCTTAATGTTTATTCCTCTAGGTAAATTTTGTATTCTTTTCCTAGATTTATGAAGTAACACTTTAGTAGTTGGATTTGTATGACACTGAATAAATTAAATAAGGAGTATCAATATTTTTATCATATTGGTACAACCCAGCAATGAGCAATTAAAATCTCTCCAATTATTTATGTATATTTCTATTTCTATTAAAAATATTTTGAGGGCAGAGACAAGTTGGTAGAATAACAGCAGGGACTTGCTTGTACTCCAACTCCCTACAAATACCTATAGAAAATTACTTAAAACAAATTCTAGAGCTACAGAAGCACAAAATGACAGTGTCATACAAATCCATGTACAACATTTACCTAGAAGAAAAAAAAACATTAAGAATTTAGAGAGGGGGCGGCTAGGTGGCACAGTGAATAGAGTGCCGGCCCTGGAATCAGAAGGACCTGAGTTCGGAGCCGGCCTCTGACACTTAATCTGCACAAACAAAAAAAACCTAGCCGTGTAACCTTGGGCAAGTTACTTAACCCCAATTGCCCTAAAGGGGCGGCTAGGTGGAGCAGTGAGTAAGAGTGCCGGCCTCGGAGTTTGGATGACCCGAGATCAGATCCGGCCTCAGAAAATGAGCACCCACGCATAAATCAAAATGACTAGCCGTGTAACCTTGAGCAAGTTACTTAACCCCAATTGCTTTAAAAAAAAAAAAAAGAATTTAGAGAGAAGGTGAAAAGATATGGGAGGAAAAGCAGTCTAGGAGTATTGAATACCAAACTGGACATCAGCAAAAGTATTTGGTACTTGTTTAAAAAGTAGACAAATTGATCAGTGGAAAATATGAGGTAGATACAATCCAGAAGCAAGTTAACTCCAGTCATCCTGATCTATATCTTGCCACTGGATCCAGATGGCTCTGGAGAAGAGTGTGAGAATGGTGACTTTGTATAACGTTAATTCACTTTCAAGTCAAGACATCAACTTCCTGATGTCATTGGTTCTCTTTGAGAACAAAGGATAAACAACAATAGCAATAACAACATAGTAACAGAGTGTGTGATAAACCTTAAAACTAATTACTGGGGTAAGAATTTACTCTTTGGGAAAAAAAAAAACTATTAGGAAGACTGAAAAGCAGCTTGGAAGAAATTAGGTTTACATCACCATCACACATATAAAAAGTCATATCATAACAAATTAAAGAAGCAGGTAAGGAGATAAAATTGTGGATAAGGGAAAATTCTTGAAGACAAGGAATAGAGCAGATCACAAGAGAAGAAATGGACAGTTTGGTTGCATAAAATACTTTTTAACCAAACAAAATCAATGCAGTTTAAAATAAGAAGAAAGTTACTTGTTTTGGGAGGATCTTTGTAAAAGTTGTCTTTTGTAAAGTTTTTATATCCAAGATCTGTTGGGAACATATTCAAGTATATTAATAATAAGAATTATTTGTTAATAGATGTGGTTCAAAACTATGCATAGATAATTCTCAAAAGAGGACAAGCAAGTAATCTATAACCATGTGCTAATTTCACTCTCCATTAGTTTATACAAGTTTCACATTTGTCTGAACCCATCTCTTTTGTCATTTCATATGGTGCAATAACATTCAATTATAATCACATGGCATAATTTGTTCAGTCATTAGCCAATTGATGGAAACCTCTAGTTTCCAATTTTTTACTACAAAAAAATGCACCTATAAGTATAGGTGTAATGTGAATCCTTTTTTTTTATAGAGTATATGACTATTGAGGGTATCACCACATTGAAGAGTATATAATTTGGTGACTTTATAGTTATAATTCCAATTTTTTTCTGTAATATCTGCACCAATGCATTGCTTCACCACCAGTACATTATTGTAATTTTGCTCCCACTGCTTCTTGAATAATTGCCATTTTTGCAAATCTTATGTGTGCAAAATGCCAGAATCATTGTTAGCTTATTGACTAGTGGATGATGGTAAGTTCAGGATGAGTCATTGCCATTAGGTGAACAGTGAACAGTGATCCCTACTACTAGACCCTGAAGACCTTTGTGTTTGTCTTAGATGCTACTATCTGACTGGTGGATTGGTTTGAGGGCCAAATGTTGAGTGTGAATATTTAGGGTTTCCTAATTTTATTTCATGAGGTTTTATGTTGTGAGATATTTTTGCTTCCTTATCTTGGGGATGCAACTTCTGGTACTTGAATAATGGTAGATAATTATTTCTCCTGAGGTTTTTGGGTTGCTGTGGATTACCGAAAGCAAATACTCTATAATCTTATTGATTATGTGATCTCAAATATAAGTTTTAAAAAATCAATTAAATAATTTTGAACCATTATAGACTTTACAGATTTTCTAAAATAAATGGAGTAGAACATAATGAAAATCTCAAAATGTTCCTTGAATCATGTATTATTTTTATTTGAGACTGTGGTCTATAAAAGATTTGAGAGGTTTGGTGAATCTAATCCCACATGCAGTCCTTCTTACCACAGACTCTTTTTGAGCCCTCTATATATTTTCATTCTTTCTTAGACCCTATTAATAAGAAATTTTCTTAGTTCTTTTTTCTTTCTCACTGGTCCTACATTTTCCCAATGTTTGACCCTTCTTCAGGTTTCTGTCTTTGAAGTATGATAATCCCTTAAGGAGATATTAACAGCCTTCTGTTTTCTCCCAAATAGAACTTAATATTATTTGGATGCAAATAGCACCATTAGTGTTTTTTTTTTTTTTCGGGACACAGGACCTTGAAGACTCTATACATTTCTGATCCATTTTTTTTTAACAAATGCTTTATTAACTTCTGTTTTACATCATTCATTTCTGCCAGATTTTGAGTTACAATCATTTCCCACCCCGTTTTTCCCCTACTCACCTTCCCAGAAAAGCAGTCCCATAAGACATCGCTTCCTCCAATCTGCTCTCTCCCATATCTTCTCCCATACGCCCTTCGACTTTTCTATTAGAAGAAGATGAATCTTTGTGTCCCAATGCCTGCACATCTTATCTCCCAATTACAAGCAAAAGAGTATTAATAATAGTATTTATATATATTTGAAACATTTAATCTTAAGACCTTGAATTTCAGATCCATTTCTTTCCCCCCTTGTCACCCATTCCCTCTGGGGAGATAAGTAATTCAGTATATGTTGTACATGTCTAGCTATGCAAAACATTATCATAGTAGATATATTGTACAAGGCTGCTTATAATTCCCTCCCACTCATCCCACCCCACCTGGTCCATTCCCTACATGATCCTGTCCCACTTCTATAGTGGGTACTTCCAACCTCCCCTCCCCCCAAGGATGCCCTCCCATCCATCATCCCTCCTCTCATCCCCCTTCCCTCTACTCTGCTGCAGGTTGAGATATCCCATTTCGTATGTATGTCATTCTCTCCCTGAACCAAATTCAATGAGAATGTGGTTTTGCCTTTTTGCCTTCCTATTCTCCCCCTCCCTTGCAACCACTTCCCCTTGCTTCTTCTACATGAGATAGTTTACCCTACCCTGTCTCTCCCCATCTCCTCTCGCCACTTTCCCCTCTCACCTCATAATTTCACCCCTTGAGTATCCTCCCTTCACAACAAATTCTACCTATGCCCTCTATCCATATATAACTATAACCAAATACACACACATTCACATATGTATTCATATGACCACACACCCTTCTTCCATTATTCTCATACTAAGAAAGGTTTCCTTAGTCACTGTTAATTGTTTTTCCATATAGGAATATATAAATAGTTCAACTTTGATAAGTTCCTTTTGATTTCTTTTCCCTGATTACCTTCTCAGGCATCTCTTGCTTCTTGTGTCTGGATGTCAAATTTTCTATTCAATTCTGGTTTTTTCCTCAAGAATGCTTGAAAGTCCTCTATCCCACTGAATGACCATATTTTTCCCTGAAACAAAATACTCAGTTTTGCTGGGTAGGTGACCCTTGGGTTCATTCCCAGCTCTTTTGCCCTCTGGAATATCATATTCTATGCCCTTCAATCCCTC
Organism: Gymnobelideus leadbeateri; assembly: GCA_011680675.1. NCBI lineage: Eukaryota > Metazoa > Chordata > Mammalia > Diprotodontia > Petauridae > Gymnobelideus > Gymnobelideus leadbeateri. The sequence continues at coordinate 13,690 of WOXC01004869.1, forward strand.
AGTGCAGAAGCTGCGAGGTCCTGTGCTATTCTGATTGTGTTTCCACAATATTGAAATTGTTTCTTCCTGGCTGCTTGTAGTATTTTCTCCTTGATCTGGGGATTCTGGAACCTGGCTATAATATTCCTGGGAGTTTTCTTTTTGGGATCTTTTTCAGGAGGTGATCTGTGGATTCTTTCAACCTCTATTTTGCCCTCTGGATCTAAAACATCAGGGCAATTTTCCTTGAGAATTTCTTGAAGGGTGATTTCTAGGTTCTTTCTTTGATCATGGCTTTCAGGTAGTCCAATAATTTTTAAATTGTCTCTCCTGGATCTATTTTCCAGGTCAGTGGTTTTTCCCATGAGATATTTCACATTGCCTTCTACTCTTTCATTTGTTTGGATCTGCTTAACAGCATCTTGATGTCTCATAAAGTCATTAGCTTCCATTTGCTCCAGTCTAACTCTGAAGGAATGAATCTTCTCAGTGAGCTTTTGAGATTCTTTTTCCATCTGGCAAATTCGACTTTTTAAGGCATTCTTCTCATTGCCCTTTTGGGCCTCCTTTGCCATTTGAGTTAGTCTACTTTTTAAGGTGTTGTTTTCCTTAGTCAGGCTGTTGACCCTCATTTCATACTTTTCCTGCATCCTTCTCATTTGTCTTCCCAATTTTTCCTCCACTTCTCTTATTTGATTTTTAAAGTCCTTCTTAAAGTCCTCTATGGTCTGCAACCCGCTCATGTTTTCCCCTGGGGCTTTTGGAGCAGGACTTCTGACCTCACAGTCCTTTTCCCGCTCTATGCCCCCAAAATAGGAGTCTAGGTTTGCATTTTTCTGTTTCCTTTGCCTTGGCATGTTGCCACTTACTTATTTGACTTTTGGGCTTGTTGCCAGACCGAAATTTTTGTCCCAAACATGTGGGGGACAGCTTCTGTTTCTGGAAGCTGTAAATCCACCCATGACCTCCACCCCAGATCACAATTCAGATCCAGGGAGGTTAAAGCAAGAGTGATTACCCCCCAAGACTGATCGCTGGATCTCCCTACAGTTTGCAGGCCAGGAGCTGGAGCTGCCTCTGAAAACTACAAAATGGAGTGTCTCCTCAGCGGCTTCTAGCCCCCAGGGGAGGAAGCTGACACATTCCCCAAATACTGGTCCCAAAGTCCATAGGGCACTAACCTCTCACTTTGTCCTAGGCATGTCTATGTTGATAATTCTGGAATTGCCACAGCTGCTGGTGTTCTGGGGTCTTTCTAGCCTGCTGCTGGCCCTGCCGCCCTGGGGCTAACCTCGGCTCATGGGGACCTCGGCTCGGCTCCCCACGCTCCCGCTGCGCTGATCCTTCCTGCAGGGCTGCTGGGCTGTCCTCGGCAGGAGGTTAGCTTCTCTGTGTCATTCTGTGGGTGTTGGGGCTCCAGAAGTTGTTCAGAGTCCTCTTTTACATAGTTTGGAGGGAATCTGGGGGCAGAGTGGCTTGGATGAGCTGTTTCTACTCTGCCATCTTGGCTCTGCCCCCCTCTGATCCATTTTTGAATTAGGTCTTGGATTAATCCCAATTTTTCCTATCATCAAACTGGTTGAGCCCCCCCCCCCCATAACTTATATCTGAATTAAGACATTTTCTTTCTAGTTAGTTCCCCTGATTCCATTGTTTTCTTTTGAAATCTGTCAGATAATATACTTTTTTGTTATTTAATGTAATCTTTATATACAATAGTAAATCAGGACCAAATCGAGACTTTCAGTTCTGTATGTTAGTCCTTTTCCCTTCCACTCTCAATGAATCTTAGCAGTAACAATCAGACTGCTTGGTAAGAAATGAATTTGTATGGGGCGGCTAGGTGACACAGTAAATAGAGCACCAGCTCTGTTTACTGTCAGGAGTTCAAATCCAGCCTCAGGTACTTAACACTTACTAGCTGTGAGACCTTGGGCAAGTCACTTAACCCCAATTACCCTGCCCTCCCTCTTCCAAAAAAAAAAAAGCATAAAAAAAGAAATGAATTAGTACAGGGAAGCAAGCTGCACTTGTTTTGTTTTTTTTGACAAATTAAACAACACACAAATTCCCTTTCCAATAATATTCTTATAACCTCTGAGAATATCCTCTCATAAAATAAAATGGCCGTCCTATTTTAATGGCATAATTTGCTTATACCATGTGATAGGTGACTCAAATAACTTGAAATGGAAAAAAAAATTCTGCTGCTTATAGCCCCTCCCCTACCTAAAACTACAGAATCCAAATACCTAAAAGAATTGCATAAAACCCTTATGTCCCATAGTACTATAGTGACATGAAAAAAAGAAAAAGATAAGATGAAATGCTCCATTCCTGTTTCTCCCATTGACATGTCTATGATACTGAGAAGTAGTGAATGATATTAAGGGGAAAGAGCTTTCTTTTTCTGAATTCATATATTATATAGATAGATTTCATAGTTAGATAGATAAATAAAAATATATATGGATAGATTTCATTTATATAGATCTACATATTATATAGATAGATTTCAGATTTCATGCCTGAATAAGGCAATATCTAGTTTCCTTGATTCCATTGTTTTATTTTGAAATCTTATACATGAGATTAATTTTACTGAACATCACATTTTTCATTTTGTTTTGGAAACACCTCTATATTTTTAAAGACTTCATATTTTAATTGCACTCTACTTACTCATTTCATTTTCTCTTTCCATCATGAACTCTATGCCACTTTGTTAATGTCATTTCCACTGACAAAATCACATCAGACTGGCATAGAGTTTCTGATGTGTACCACTTGAAAGTTCCAAGGACTTTGGAGGCAAGAACTTTCTTTTCTGGATCTCCAGTAATTGTGTCTCTAGGTTGCCTGCCTGTGGAGGTGGGCCTTTCTGCCTCCCACCTGTCCCAGTGGAGTTCTAGAAGGCCAGAGGCAGGAGGATAGGATGAAGTGGAAAGACCAGTAGATTTCAAGTTCCTTATGGATAGGTGCCATGTCTCCCACAACACTTAAAACTATATGTTGAGTAGTTATTCAATAAATATTGATTGTCTAGTCCAATTATTATACTTTTATTACAATTGAAAAGATTTTGTTTTAGATGTTCTTCCAACATTTCTAACTCAGAAGTTTCTTACTCTGTTGCTAAATATAGGCATCTTGTGAGTGTTTTTCTTATTTGAGCTAGTTTATTGGCAGATATATCAGCCTCAATGAAGACTTATAAAATTGTTCTAATTTCTCTTTCTATGTAACTCAACTCCAAATACATTTCTTTACTTTAAGAAACCATCCTGGAGGGAAAATGGTTTCTTAGAGGCAATGAAAAATGCTTTTCAATCACATAGGAGAATGGTAAAAAAAACCCAAACAAGCAAAATTTGTTGGCAAAAATTTGAATCTTTTGGCAATACTAAAGATTGTTAACATGCAGATCTTTTATACGTGGAGACATTGTTCATATGGCTACTTTATTGTGGTATAAATAGGAACTTTCCCTATGTGTGTAAAAATAGTTAATGATTTATTGGCTGTTTACACTGCATTATTTATAATATATTATTTCTATCATAATTAATATGAGTTATCTTTCTAGTTCTTTGGTTTACTAGTAAGAAAAAAACATTTTATATTTGATAAAAGCATTTCAGTGTCATGATAGCAGATCAGGAAAGCTAAATACTTTGGTCTTTCTATTTAGTTTCCATAATTTTAGATTGAAGATGGTTTAGATAGGGGGTTACTAAAATATAAAAATTTTAAAATAATATTTTAATAAAGAGCAGCTGGATAGGTTTATAAACCTCTTTAAAAGAGGATAGTAAAACCAGAAATTAAGAGGATGAAAAACAAATTACTCACTGCAGTTCCAAACTATGAATGTCAGTAACACTTTTAGAGTATTCTGCTTTACTTATATATTGTTTTTGGTTTGTACACTTGTATTTGTTAGTGAAGAGAACTCCTAGGAGGTGAGAAAATGTTCTCTATCAGGGCACAGCAGTAAATGTTCTGAAATTGATAAGCTTGAGTAGTTTCCTAGGGTATTGAGAGATTAAGTGACTTTCTCAGGATCATACAGTCAATATATATCAGAGGTACCACTTGAACCCAGGCCTTCCTGATTATAAAACTATTACTCTATCTACTATGCCAGATATTGTAGGGTCCATTAAACTATGACTGTTATGGTTCATCTCATAGTATCTGTTTTGTAGTTTCTATGGCTTTGTTTTTCATAAGGATGACGTATTTGTGGTTTAAAGTTTTATAACTGAAAATTCCATCCTTCCTCTGGGGAAAGTAATGAAATTGATATTGCTTGCTAGAAAATATATGCATGCATAAAAATACAGTATAACATATAATAATATATCTGCACAAATAAATGTCTAAGGATATATATATATGTATATATATCTCCTTTATATATGTCTATATCTATAATACCTATTTGTACTTAGCTATATTATTAATTAAAGCTTTTCTCTCCTTGTTTGTATATTTTGTATTGGCAATTGATTCCCCTTCTCTTAAAAGAAACTGAGTTAGCATTCATATAAAATTCTAAGGGAAATAGCCTTAAGAACCTTCATGATACATTTGATCCTTCCTCTCAGGGAACAGTTCAAGACCATCCCTCTGGCATTGTCCAGACAACAGTTCATTTATTTATTTATTTATTTTTTTAATCTAATTTTATTTTATTTTTAAAATTTTTTTCCTTTTGGAGGGCAATTGGGGTTAAGTAACTTGCCCAAGATCACACGGCTAGGTTTTTGTTTGTGTGTGCATTAAGTGTCTGAGTCCGGATCCGAACTCAGGTCCTTCTGACTCCAGGGCCAACGCTCTACTCATCGCGCCACCTAGCTGCCCCCAACAGATTATTTTTAATACACTTTTTAAAAATTCTTAACAGATAAATGAAGAGAGAATTTTATATACAAAGTAGGGCAAAAAATGAATATCCATGAAAATGTGACTCTTTCCTTTCAAGTACTTAAATTTAACATATAACTTGTTTACTTTTCCTTATGGCCTTCTATCATCTGTGCATTTAAAAATATTTCAACGACTATTTTTTTACAACTATTTTTTACAACTGCTCCTCCCCCTTCTTCCTCAATGGAAATAAAAAAAAAAGACAAACTGTTTTAGAAAAAATATATATATATAGTGCATCTAGTTAAAATAGGAAATTCCATTGTCCATATAAATAAAAGTCAGCTTATAGTGATCTGTGTTAAAATTAAATGAAGAAATACAAAAGGTGAGAGCAAGAGATACCTTACTTCTCCATGGTGTTAAGTTGCTCCAAAATTATAACTATATAAGGATCTATAAAGCCAAATTAATTGATGTTCTAAAACTTTTTTTAAACAGTATAACATAATATTAGGTTCTAGTTCTTAAACTTCAAGAGCAGGGAGTTTTGACTTTCAAATCCTGTACAGAGAAGATCTTCAATGCTTTTGAGATTAGTTATGTTTCCAAAGCCAGATATGCTCTGTGATAATTTAATGAGTGTAAAGCTAAGAAGAAATTACAGTAGCCATTTCAAAAGCAAAATCCTGGAGCGATTATTAATAGTTTAGTATTTCTCACTTATTTTTTCAGTTATGCTAATTCTATTGGACAAAGAAAAGTACAATCCTGATTTTCATAGAATTGTGGAGTTTTAGGAGTAGAAGGCATCTTACTGATCACATGATCACATAGTTTTTACGGGTAGAAAAAAATGAGGTCAAGAGCAGCTAGGAAGTGGGCAAGCTATGAGGAGAACGCCTTTCTCTTTTATTATTGTATTGCCAAAATTTTATTTGTGAAAGCTTTCCAAACTTTTTGAGGGGTAATTTCTTTTTTTTTAAAACTCTTTGCTTTTGGGAATCATACCAATCACATATCTGAATACAGCAATCAGAGCTTTTTCCAAATCTGCTTTCTTAAAGGCTAAAACTCACATCTGTCTATATCTAGATTTTTGCCTTGGATATTATGGTCACTTTCTTTGAAGGTACTCTTCACTTCTTCCTGGTTGAATTTTCCCATATTAGATAAAATCCAAATTATAGTTCCCCTTGTTGCTTCTGTAAAAAAAGAATATCAACATGACAAGGGAAAAATTGATTGATTATTTTGCTTTCAGTGGAATATTGTCCCATGCCTTTAGTGAGTTTTGGTAAAGACTGGGATAGTTTGTTTTACCAAACATATTACAGTAGAATAGAAGATGAGAAATATTTCTTTTGTAATAAATATGCAACAAATATGTGTGGGATAGTAAAAAGTGATAGATTTGTATAAGTTTCTGGGTTTGAATTCTGACTCTGCTTCCCAATCTTGACTTCTTGGTGAATGAATTCAACTCTACACTATTCATTGTTCTTGAATCCCCTTTTCCCTGTCTCACTGGCAAACATGCCCTATCTTGCATATCTCAATCCTGGATAACTCTGTCAAGATAACATCTGTCTCATTATCTCCTATTCAATATGCTGTGGACTCAATTATCTTCTTTTATGTTGATGATTCTCCAATTTATCTGTTTTACCCTAACCTCTCTACTGACCTCATACCCCTTATCTCATATCTCCAACTGGCTTTTTGTTATTTCAAGCTGGATATCCAGTAGAAATCTTAAAATCGACATGTCTAAAACTGAACTCATTATCTTTGCCCCTAAATTTTTCCTCATCCTAACTTCCCTATTACTGTAGAGGATAACATCATCTTCTAAGGCCCTCAGGCTTGCCACCAACTTCTCACTATTTCTTACCACCAATATCCAATATATCACCATATCTGGCTATCTCACTATTGCCACATCTCTTGAATTTGCTGCCTTCTCTTTTCTGACAATGCCATCACTTTGGTTCACACCCTCATTACCTCACACCTGGATTATTATAATATTCTGCTGGTGGTTTTTACCTCAAATTTCTCCATAAAGCCCATCCTCTATTCAGCAACCAAAGTCTGCCTTTCCTAAAGCTCAAGCTCAACCCCCTATCAAGAAACTCCAGTGGCCTTACTCCTTACCAGTAGTAACTCTTCTACTTGTTCAAGCAATCACATAACAAGTTTGTTACTGTTTTTTAATCTTTCCTTGTTTACTGGTTCATTCCCTCCTGCCTACAAACATGCTCATATCTCCTCCATCCTAAAAAAAACAAACAAACCCCTCACTTAATCCTCGGCTTTCCATTATCATTCTATATCTCTTCTGCCCATTGTAGCTAAACTCAAAAAGGCTGTCTGCAATAGGCACCTCTGCTTTATCCCATCTTACTCTTCTCTTAACCCCTTATACTCTAACTTCTGCCTAATTTCATTCCATTGAAACCATTCTTTTAGTTGCCAGCTCCAACAGCCTTTTCTCTAGCCTTATTCTCCCTGTCTTTTCTGCAGCTTTTGACACTTTTTGATACTCTCCCACTTGATGCCCTCTTCTCTTTATGTTTTCAGGTCACCACTCTCCCCTGGTTCTCCTCCTGCCTATCTAACTGCTTCTTTTCAGTCTCCGTTGCTGGATCTTCATCCATCACACCCTCTAACCAGGTGTCCCTCAGGGCTGTGTCCTGAACTCTCTTCTCTTTGGCCTCTATACTACTTCACTTGGCAATGTCATTAGCTCCCATGGATGATGTAATTATCATTTCTGTACTGAAGATTTTTTAATCTGCCTACCCTGCTTTAACCTCTTTTGACCTGCAAGTTCATACTTGCAACTACCTTTTAACTTTTTTAATTTTTAAATACCTCCAACTACCTTTTAAACATCTCAAATTGGATGTCCAATAGACATCTTAAATTAAACATATAACAAACAGGATTATTTTTTCCCCTTAAGCCCTTCCCTAACTCCTAACTTCCCTGTTACTGTAGGGGGCTATATTATACTTTCAGTATCTCAGACTTGCAACCAAGGAATCATTCTAGACTCCTCACTATCTCCCCTATATCTAACCTGTTGCCAAGACCTGTCAATTTCACCTCTGCAGCATCTCTCATATGTACTGTCTTCTCTCCTCTGACACTGCCACAATCCCTTTTTCAACCCTCATCACCATATACCTACACTATCCTAATAACCTGCTAGTGGCTCTACCTGCTTCGAGTCTCTTGTTAGTCCAATCCTGAAAGTGCATACTAGACATCTCAAACTAGATGTTTCATAGATATCTTAAATTCAAAATGCCCAAAATGGAACTCATTATCTTTTCCCCAAAATATTCCATTTATCCTAACTTCCTTATTACTGATTTTTAAAATTGAATTTTATTTTATTTTTAATTCTGAGTTGTCTTGCTCTCTCTTCACCCTGTCTTACTCTTACCTATTGAGAAGGCAGGAAAAACAAAACTGGTATACACACACACACACACACACACATATATGTATAGTCAAGCAAAAAAAATCCATAAAGAAAAATATGCTTTAATCTGTACTCTGAGTCCTCAGTCCTTTATCTGGAAGAAGATAGCATGTAACAATCGTGAGTCCTTTGGATTTTTGGTAGATCATTGTGTTTATCAGAGTTCCAAAGTCTTTCAAAAATATTGTTGGTATTGTAAAAAATTGTACTATTGGTTGTGCTCACTTTACTTTATATTCATTCACACAAGTCTTCCCATGTTTTCTGAAACCACCTCTTTTATCATTTCTTACAGCATAATAGTATCTATTCACCTTCATATACCATAACTTGTTCAGCCATTCCCCAGTTGATGGAAACACTTTCCTATATATAGAGTGATAGTACCACTATCCTCTCATTCCTCCAGCCTAAAAAAAACCTGGTGTTATCCTTGATCCTTTGCTTCCTCTTATCCTTTTACTCCTCCATATTGATCTGTTGCCAAGACCTATCAGTGTTACTTTTGTGATATCTCTTATATAAGCCCCGTTCTCTCCTCTGACACTACCTTGGGCCAGGACCTCATTACCTCATGTCCGGACTATTGCAATAGACTATAGGTTGGTCTCCCTGCCACATCTCTTCCTATTCCAGGCTGTTCTCCAAACATTGACCAAAGTAATCTGCCTAATGTATAGGTATGATCTTGTTACCCTGTCCTCCATGCCAACACTCAATAATCTCCAGTGTTTCTTTATCACTTCTATCACAAATATGAAATCCTTTCTTTGGGACTTAAAAATCTTTACAACTTTCCAGTCTTTTTATACCTTCTAACTTTCCAGTCTTCTTATTCCTTTCACTTTCCTCTCCCCCTTACCATTCACTTTGAGTTTCTGTGGCACTGACTGCCCTGTATTTCTTTGCATAAAGGCACTCCATCTTCCAACTTTGGGCATTTTCATGTGTTGTTCCCCATGCTTGGAGTTATCTCCCTCCTCATCTCTGCCTCTGGCTTTCTTCAAATCCTAGTCAAATTTCCACTGTCTACAGGGAGTCTTTCCTGATATTTCTTAATGATAATGCCTGCATTTTGTTGATTATTTCCAATTTTGCCTGTCTCCTTCATTTGACTCTGAACTCCTTGAGAGCAGGTACTGTTTTTTTGCCTTGCTTTGTATAGTGCTTAATATATTTCCTGGCACATAGCAAGTGCTTAATTAATTTTATTGACTGACTCATTTGTGTACTTGCATTTTGCTTCCCTCCATGAATTCTGTGATACAGTCATCCTGTGTTACTTGTCCTTGTATAGTACATTCTATCTCCTGTATCCTTAGCTTTTCACTATCTTTTGTGCCTCAAATGTTCTTCATTCCAGTCTTTGATTCTTATCATATCTGACTTCCTTTATGACTCAGGTCACTCAGGCCACCTTCTTTAGGAGGACTCTCCTGTTACCTTTAGTGCTAGCCTTTTGAAGGTTGCCTTTCATCTGTTCTGAGTGGCTCAGTGGTGCAGCTCAGTGGCACAGTGCATAGTGTTGGACTTGGAGTCAGGAAGGGCTGCATTTGAATCCTACTGCAGACATGGACAGTGCGACCTCTAGGTTCATCAATTAACCTCTTTCAGCCCCAGTTTTCTCATCTGTAAAATTGAGGTGACAATAGTACCTACCTCCAAGGGTTGTTTTGAGGATAAAATAACATATAAAGTACTTCATAAATCTTAAGGTGTTGTAAAAATACTAGCTGTTATGGTTATTGTCTTCTAAGACCTGATTTATATATGTTGTTTCCACATTAAAATGTAAGCTTCTTCAGGGCAAGGTCTATTTTTTTCTTTCTTTGTATCCTGAGTGCACATAGTGGTATTCGTTAGCACAGTGTCTGGCACATAGCAAGCATAGGTCAAATTCTTATTTACTTGGACAGGTAACTTAACCTTTTTGGGAATTAGTTAACTCATGAGTAAAATGAAACTTGGCCTAAATCACATTAGATCTCTTCCATCTCTAAATCCGTGATCCTAAATATAGTTATTTGTCTGTTTATATATCTATCAATTCATCATTGATTCTACTCTGTATCCATAATCTATTTATCTGTTTTTTTTTGTTTTTGTTTTGACTCATCATCTTTGCATTAATATTTAGCCTTTTGGAAAACTCCATTGTCATTTGGAGTTTTTATAGAACTGGAATTCACTAGAAATGACTATACTTGAAAAATTATTTTTGTTTTCTCTAGTGGAATGTTATAGTTATGATACATGAAAATATGAGTGACATACATATATGCCAATGGAGGGAATATCCAGATTGATAAGAGCACAGACTAAATGCCGTATTACTGAATAACCCCTTCCTTTTTTTTAAGCCTTCTTTGAATCCTGGATGGAGCCAGGAATGTGATATAGTGCTTTTGAACCACTGGAAAATTAGGAATTATGAGGTGCAACGTGGTGATATTGTGTCATTGGTGTAAGAAAGAGTGAGACATTTTTATTTTTTCTATTTATAATGACAGATGATATGTTTTGCTTTCCATTTGCAGTCCAATGTTCATAAAAGATTGTTTGTTAGCAATAAAGTAAATTATGTATCTTTAAATATGGCATGTATCTTTTAGTTAGCATTTAGAAAGTAACAATTTTACCTTTAATTTCTGAAAGAAATATTTATTTCCTTCACATCAAAAATAATGCATGCATTGAGATTTTTGTAGTTAATAGATGTATTATTAGAATTAAAAGATGTATTACTAAATCATGGTAATTAACATAATTAGAAATTTTATAGTAATAGTACTAATACAATTGATGGCAAGCTTTTATTTTGTTTGCTTTTTTCCTCACCCCACTTATAATAATACATATATATTAAATATATAGTTTTTTACCATATTTCTAGAAAGTGTATCATGGAATTCTATGACACAATACACACATTAACACACTTGTTTGAATCATGGATTAATTAGAATCATATGAGAAAAATAATAAGGCCTATGTATATGAAACCAAAAGGTGGCACTGTTTGTCTGTTGAAAACCTTTGAGATTTGTAGAGGACAAAAACCTTATTCAAGTTCTAATGTAGAAAGGGATGCCAAAGTACACATATCTGACACAATGATATAAAAAAAAATTCATAGTATATGCTTGGATAGTTTAAGTTTAAATTTTTTCTCTTCAAAAATAAATTTCACAGTAGGTAAATTATAATAGTACCTGCCTCATTTCTTTTGATTTGGGGGAATTATATGGTTTAGTGTACCTTTTTGTTAATAGACCAGCTTTTGTTCCCCTGAGGTGGCAATTAATGTAGTAATGTTACTAACATTCCATATAGTAGCAGTGGCAAAAATGGTGATGTTTGCATGTGTGTATGTATGCATGCCAGAAAAGCTTATCTTTCTGATTCTTGACCTAGAAATTTTAATGTTTTTCAATGATGTATAAACTACTTGGACAATAAGTTTCTATTAATTACTTGCCCATACTTAAGTAATTCTACAAGAGCACAATTCCTCACAAGTTGTACTTTTAATATTTATTTAAAAACATGTTGCTTAGAGTTGGTAGATTATTAATTATAGCATCAGAAAATGTTTGGGATTTTCAGTAACAGAAACCCAGGAATGATTCTTTATATGTTGGACTATTTCTTAACACTGGTTCCATCTGTAGAGGATATTTTTATTTCATAAGTCATAAACCTCCTTACCAGTCCTCAGCATGTTGAGTTTCCCTGTCCAGGGCTCTGTATCCTTTTGTCTTTTCTTTGGCAAGGTTACCTGCCTACTTAGTTGTTGATGGAAAGGATAACCACTCGAGTGGAATAAGTCATATAATGCTCATGTACAACTGTGGAATATTTTGTTCCTCTCTCTTTTCTTGAACAGTATGTTGTCTTTACCAAGCAAGAAGAGAAATCCAAAAGAAATTAGTATTAGAAGCAAAAATTGAAGTTGACGGATATTTATTCTATAGATCGATTTAGAGATATGATAAAGTTCAGGATGGATAAAACAAATGACTCCTGAAGTGTTCCTTTTAAATTTAGTTAATCTATACATTCCTATGTAATATAAGAATATCTAACTAAGCTTATATTTAGTTTTACTTTTATGCACTTAAGTGACTTTTTTTTTAAAACAAAGAAACAAGAGTAATTTTTCTCCAATATCACCTAACCTATTCTGGGAGCTTCCATATCCTTTATGGACCATTGCAGTTTTATCTCTGTCTTTGCATAGCATAAGAAATTATTTATTTAATATACTTGTTCACTTTTCATTGTATTCTTTTCTCTAGGAATGTCTATTTTAAGCTTCTATACGTGGAAAATGGGTACTTGGTTGATTCATTTTGATTTATGATGATAGCTAAGAAATATGTGATACCACACATGGTTTTTTTTTAAATAGTTAAATGTCTGACATAAACCTTATGTATACTGATTCGACCTCATACCAGGTAACAAACTAAACATTGTTAGTTTAGCAATCTCTTTCAAGATGATTTTTCTTTGGTTATTTGTTATTTATGAATTATTAGACTCTATTGAATACTTTTGTAATATGATTAATACATACTTAGCATTTATGAACTAGGTAGTATTTGAATATAAAAGGAAATACTGGGTTGTTTTAGCAATTCAGAAGTATACATATTAGAAGACTAACATATTTGGCATTTATAACTAAGTCTGCTTTTGGTATTGAATTAGGATGAACTCTTGATTATTTGAGAACTATATGTCTCTTTAAAACACTAACCAGGCCTTCTCATCTACATTTTTCATCAAATTGCTATCTACAGTTGGCCTTGTTGTAAGAGATTCTACAAGGGCAAAGTCAAAATATGAATATCAGAATTAGTCATTTTGCTATTTGTCAGCAATAGTGGTAAAGGCAATGATATTAATTAGGGACTAGTTTCAGAATTTATCTATGCTTTCTGTTTTTCTCATCAGTCAATAAACATTTATTAAGTACCTACTATGTGCCCAGCACAATACTAAGTTTTGGGGATACAGAGAACAGTGAAAGATAGTCTCCACTGTCATTCCAGGAATGGGTGAGCACCAGTGAAAACGCTTGGAGTCAGGAGATAGTGTATCTTGTATGAGAAACAGCAAGGAGGCATTTGTCACTAGACTGCAGAGTACACGAAGGTATAAGAAAGGTGGTGTAAAATATACTCCAAAGACATCATGTTAATATTGTACATATAATAATATTAGACACACACACAGTCAGTGGATATCTACATGAAATATTTCTTTGTTCTCACAGGTTATATTTAATTATGTGACTGACCATCTTCAAACATGAAGCTGGCTGCAAATGAGATGTATAGTAATCCAAAGTATTACTTAGCAGTAGAGTATTGTATTACCTAATGAGTATTCTGAACTAGAGTATGAAATAGATTACCAAATAACTTTTTCTTAAAAAGGCACTTAAGGTCTATAATTTAAAAATGGTTATTAAAAATGTTCATTTTCTTTTTTTGAAAGTGGAAGAAAAAATCTTTAAACTCTTGGAATTTTCTGTTATTCTTCAGTTGTTTTAGTTTTGTCTGACTCTTCAAGACCTCATTTTGGGTTTTCTTGGCATTGAAATTATTTATTGTTCTTTTCTCATGAAAAGATGCCATAACCCCAATTGACTTTAAAATTTTATATGGAAAAATATTATTTGGAACAAATACCTATTTGCTTATACAAGTGATATGAACTTTTCAGTTTGATAAAAAGGTAGAAATTAAATTGCATTGGTAATGTGCTTTGAATTTGGAATTGGAAATAAGTAAGTGTTTATCTTTTGTCACATATATGAGTATGACTGTAGGATGGCTAATGGTGCTCAGTAAATCAGGAATTTACATGTAAGATATACATTGACTTGTAGAAATGTGATTTGATTATGAAACTTAAGATAAATATAAATATAAAATTTAGCTTGCTGTTTTCTCAAATGTATAAATGAGTAGCTAAAGATCCATGTTCAAATCAAAGTAATATAGAATAGAGACTCAAATGTTTACATTAAAATTATATAGCCTTTGAAAATTACACATAATAGTGATACCATTTTATACAATAGAAGTTGTCAAAACAGCATACTTTTGGGATGTGGAGTGTGTTTGTGTGTGTGTGTGTGTGTGTGTGTGTGTGTGTACCAAGTAAAAATGTGTGGGACTGAAAATCTCTTCATATGTAATTGCTTCTCTGAGAGAAAAGGGAGGTGGAACTCTCTTGGTGGAATCTGCCTCTTCTTCATCCTGTTTCCCACTAGATTTGGCTCTCTTTTTGTGGCAGCAACTTAGAATAAAAATACAAAAATATTTGGCCAGTATAATGATGGACAGTTTATTCTGAAAGCTAAAATATTAACATTTATACTTTTTTGCCTCCTACAAGAAACATATTGTATTTCCCCCCCACTAATAACAACATGAAAATAGTATTTTTGCTTAAAGTATTTCAGGAATGATATCTATAGTTAATTTATAATTCAATAATAAATATTGCTTACATTTGGCACAGCTAGATGGCACAGTAAATAGAGCACTAGGTTTGGAATCAGGCTCATCCTGAGTTCAAACCTGGCCTTGGACACTTATTAGCTGTGTGACCCTGGGCAAGTCACTTACCCCTGTCTGCCTCAGTTCTTCATGTGTAAAATGAACTGGAGAAGAAAATGGTAAACATTTCATTATCTTTTCCAAGAAAACCCAAATGAAGTCACAAAGTCACAAAGAAATGACTGAAGACAATTGATATGATTCTGAATTAGTGAATTTATATACAATACTTACCAGTGATAGTATGAGTGTACTAGTTATGATAATAATTTTAAAAATTATCTTGAGTGATATTCATATTGTAATGGAAAATATATGGTAGAATGATACTTTTGTCAATGAGCTGTCTCCCACAGAGCCTCCCAAAGCATTTTCCATGCGTGTCAAAATTATGCAAAATTCATTAAAAGATATAAGAAAGATAACTTTGACAGCCCTGATTAATGTATGAATCATAAAACAGAAAATCATATGCTTTATCAAAAGTGTTTATCAATATCATTAATGGTGATCAGTGCACAATATAAATGGAAGAAGGATTATCTAAAGATGATGATAAAACTTTGGGTGCTTCCTTTTATCTTTGACTTTGTACTGGTTGCATCAAGTCCCAAAATATTGCAGAGCCTCCAAAAGTAGGTCCACAATCACTCACAGAAGAATGGATTAATTATCTACAGAGCAAAAACCAAGAATGAATTGTCCAGACTATGATATTCATTTAGACAGATGACTCAAAGAATGCTTCTATTGGTTTATATATATAAAAAAGTCACTGAAAATGTATGGTGATCTATGGCCAGAATAAAATACAAGGAAGAGAGAGCGGGCTGGATTGCCTTTGGGAGACTGTACAGTTCTTTAAATGATTCCAAGCTTCTTGAAGTAAATGGCCAATTATTTAAAACTACTATTTTTCCAGTGATGATATGTGGCTAAAATCATGGAATGCTCTCGTTACTTAAGAATTGAAGTTGTGAGTCATTCAAAGGTCAGTGGAGAAGAAGATTTAAACAACATATTGCAATAGCAATGTTATGGATTGCAACTGCAGTTCTGAATGGCTCAGGAGAAGCAAAACAAAAGATAGCAGCAAAATATATGAATGAAAAAAATAGGTAAGAATGAGAGATACTTGATGAATAGTATATGTGCTTCCTTGATATTTAAATAAGGCAGAATTCTAGAGGAAAGCTCCTAGAATATTGGATGAACCATTTTTGGTGATTTATCAGAGGATATGGACAAGAGTTTCATTGTATGGGCAGGGGCGGAAGGGTTGTCTTCTATTTTTGGAAGGAGACCCCTCTCTGAGATCACAGATACAACTATATCCAAATAAGTCCAAGTATAAACTTGAGAAGTTTTTTTATAACATAAACTAATTTATACATTCTATGAATTGGCCACTGAACTTTGCTAGTTTTTCCCCTAGAGTTCCAGAAGTGTTTTATTTCAGTAATTCTAATAGGGAAAGTAGATATTAATGATTGGTTATGAACATCTGTGAAGTGAGGTATTCCTTTTTGATATACTCCACATTCCCTTTGTTTAGCTTTTCATGAGAGTAATTGAACATATGATGCTGTCATGGGACAATAGGTGTTTCAGGAATCCCAATAACCAGAGTACTGGAAAGAATTCATGGACCCAAGCAATCTTTAAGTCAGGATGGCATAAGTTTATTGTTATGCTTTACAGTGGGCAAGAATTCTTAGGGAACCTGCAGCCTTAAAGGGTTACAGTTAAAGTTTGTAAAGGATAACCATAGGAAATCAGATGTCAATTATGCTAACTAGGTAAGTCAGGGTGGGATTAGGGAGGAGTTAAGGAGTGGTCAGTTCTTAAAGGAACATGCATTTAAAATATCTGCTGTGCAGGCATATTGCCCAGAATTCACTGGGGAAGAGCCTGAGGGGAGGCTGCCTGGAGGTGTGGTTTTAGGCTTGAAATATCAGCTAGCAATCAGGGCTAACCGGGAAAACTCAGGAGGTCCCCATCAATGTCTTGTTAGACAAGATAGACATTGGGAATAAGCACGTTCCAAGCTAACAAGGGATAGAGGATGTGTATAATGAGCCAGGGAGTATACATATGACTGTATCTAGGATATATGTGATAGATACCTGTACATAGCTGCTTCAGCCAGTACATAGTTGGGTCAAACTACTAAATTCTATAAGTGTAGCAGACCAGTATAGGTGGGAATTACTTGAGAAATTTCTGAGTCAGTGTTTTGAAGCTAGGGGGGAAATGTGATTTTGGAACTGGATGTGATTTTACAAACTGTGATTCAAACCAGGGAACGAAGCACTCCATCAATTCTGTTTATCTTTTATCTGAACTTTTTTTTAAACCCTCCTTAAAACCTTGGATTACATAATTCATTTTGTCTATAGCAGAGACCCTAAGATAATTTGACAAGTTTGACCTAAGTTAATTTTTTTTTGTGAGAAAGATAACTTTCTAATAAAGTTCAACCAGCCATTTGTTTCCCTTGTTCTCTGCACCTCCTCCTTAAAGATGAAGTTGTCAGTATAGCAAGTTAAAAGATTTTAGAGATGAGGAAACATGCTAAGAGGTTCATTTAACCTTTCTCAACTTCTGTTCATCTGTAAAATGGGAATAATAGTAGCATTTCATAAGGTTGTTATGAGGATCTAATGAAATTATATATTTAAAGTGTTTGTAAACTTTAAAGTGTTATATAAATGTTAGTTATAATTATTTATTAGATTTTAGTAAAGTCCATTAAAGAAACATTTTTAAAGTTCCTCCTATGTGAAAAGTACTGTGCCAAGCACTCACAGAAGTATGAAATAAATCAACTACAAACTGTGCTCTCAAGGAGTGTATAATCTAGGTAACACAAGATATACATGTATATATATACACATATAATATATATGTATATTATTTATACATATAAACTATCTTTAAATACATGTATATATATATATATGATATATATGTCTATATACCTCCCTCAAAAACTAATAGTTTCAGAGAATGTGTTAATTTATATTGGTTCAGAGAGTTTCTTTATCTGAGATTTCCCACACATATAAATGAAATCATAGGTACAATACTCTATTATTATGGCTATTATTTGATAAGTACCTATAACTCTGTTGTGAATAATGGTACCCATTTATGCATGCAAATGATTAATATACTAATATTTTAAAAATCTCTTTAAAATGTTTTAACCTATCCCCGAAATCCTTTCACATTTACTTTGCTTAACAAAACCTTTAAAAAAATAATACGGATACTTTTACCTAACACATTTTGACTTATAAATTTGAAACGTGGCTTATTTCAATTTGAGAACCATTTATTGGACCCCTCCTCTATGCCACATACCAAGCTGTACCCTAGGAATTCAAAGACAAAACATGACAGAATTTTTTCCCCGATGGAGCTTATATTCCATGTGGTATGTACACAGATAAGCCAATAGATGATTTTACAAAATCAGGAGAAAATAATTTGAGTGGGTTAAGGTAGAACACCCTAGGGAAACTATGATAGATTTCTTGTAGGAGGTAGCACTTAGGCAGACCTTTAAGAGAATTAGACCTAAAAGGCCAGGCTTGAGCAGAGACCCAGAGGAAGGAGAGGATGGAATGCTGTTTTGGGGGGAATATTAAGTAGGCCACTTTAGCTTGAATGTAGTGTGATCCATGGAGACTAGTAGCTAATCACTGTAGATAGTCTATAACCAGTTAACTGAAATTTATGTTGATTCACTGTAGCAGCAAGCACCCCAGCAGACCCAGGGTGGCTGCCAAATTAGATCTGCTTTTCTAAAGGAAAGCAATTCAAAATGGGTTAACAATCTTGCTTTAATCAAAAATATGTCATTTACCTAGTTCAGGGGAAAAAGGTCAGCACCCCAAACTTCAGAGAACATAGAGGTTATAAGCAGACAAAATATAAGCAGACAAAAAATACAGAGAAACAGATCAGCAGACAGGCTTCCAGCTGCCTGACCATTACATCCATACCTAGTCAGTTACCACAGAGGGAAGCATCAACATCTGGGTTTTCAAAGCCAGGGAGGGGGAAAGGGCTAATTTGGCTGCCCAGAGTCTCTTCTGGTCAAATCACAAACTCTTCTCAAAGTGAGCACCAATACAAAATCTCACATTAGGGCATATATAGCCTTCTCCTGGCTCAGAGAATGTCACAACCCTCTTGACCCACTACCCAATCATAAAGTATCTCCTGAAAACTAAGCCTCCCTCCACAGACTCTAGGTGCACTTAAGCCTATCAAAGGGCCTAGGGGCAGGGAAAACCTTAAATTCCCATTCCCATAACATTCACTTTTAGTGACCCCTTTGTTTTCTGTCTTGCTTGTCTTCCAGATATGTGCTAATCAGTCTGTTGAGAAAGGCATCAGCCAGACAGAGGCATGTACTTTTGCTTCTATCCCTTTGTCCTTTGTAGTATCTAGTCAGCACTAGCCACATATACTTTCATTTCATCCTCCTTACTTCTGATCTCACTTCCCTATGATATGGCAAGGGGGAAGGAGCTGAGACACAATGGTCTATCCCCTTTTTGAAAAGTCTACCTAATTAGGATTGGCTTCTCTTATGAAATTTGTCTTGGCTCATGGCTTGAATTCTGGGCCAGTGCTCTCAACACTTTGTTGCTTTGAGGTTGCTTCCTTATTGAGGGCAAAGACCTGAACAAAGATTTCTTTTAATATACATTAAATACAAAATAGAAATTTATATTTCATGATAGAAGTAATCTCCATTGGTCTATGTTCTAGTTTAATAGAGAAGATGGAGAGTTCATAGATTGAATGAAAGAATTAATCGGTGAAGGAACCTAAGAAGGAAAAGACACTGCAACTTCTTGAACAGGGCAATGGTATGGTTAGACTTGACTGTGCTTTAGGAATATCCATTTGGCAACTCTCTCATCCTGGCCATCTCTTCACCATACTTTCTATACTTTAGCCAATATTCTCATCTCTCCACTTTGTAACTTTGGACTCTGCCTATAGGTACCCACATGTGAACCTTTGCCCTATCTTGTTTGGAAACAGTCCACCACACCACTTCTTGGATATTTTCTCACCCTGTTACCTGCACTCTGGCTACAGATTCATTTTCCCACACATTTTCTTAGTTGCCACTCCTGGTTTGGCAACAGCTCTGAAATATGTGTTTTTCCTTGTTTTGTCAAGGACTCCATGCCATTCCTCAACCTCTGCACACTAAGCTGTTGCTCTGTGCCCAAATCCCCTTAAATGTTTTCTTCCTCTATTGAGGGCAGGGACAATTTGCTCCCTTATGTTTCTATCCCTAGAACTTACTAAGCATGGTTCTTATCAAGTGATAAGCTCTTAAAAATACTTTATGTCTTTATCTGTTGGTGTGGAGAAAGCCTTGGAGAAGGGTGAGGAGACCAATCGGGAGATTACTACAGTAGCTGAGGAGAGAGATGATCATAGCCTGCCCTGGGTAGTTGTGGTATGAGTAGAGAGACAGGTACTGATGTGAGAGATGTGGAGTTAATGATATTGGACTTTACTATAATTGCATATTAGGTACAAAATTGCTGCTTCCATATGTTTATAAAGCATGCATATGCTTGCCTTTGAAAATAAAGTAAAAGTTGGAGAAAAGTAAAGTTTTTTATACAGAATTAAAAAGTAAGATATAGAGGAAAAGAATTCCTGAATATAGCCTTGTGCAATTTTGTTGAACATTCTTCTAAATATAGATTAACCCCCCAAATCATAAAGAATCAAGAAGAAATAGAGATTCCAATAGAAATGTCAATGTTATGCAAATGAGCTATATTGATAGACCTGTAGTGACCTTGATAAAATTGTATCATAACAGAGAAATAAAACTGAAGTATCCCTTTGTGGTTTTGTTGAAAGCTCTACATCAAATTTTGAGAGATATATGTTGTTTTGAACCCTAATATCTTGCAGAAAGATTTTTAGCCTCCAAAAAATAAAAACAGAACAATATAAATTAAATTTGTTGTTTATAAGTTTCTTTTTTAAAATCTCCTTTTCCAATCCTTAATATTTTATTATAAGCTACTTTCACATTACCTTTTCTTGTCCTTTTTGGCTCTCTGCCTGTGTTCATTCTGTTATTGTGTCTAAGGCACTATGCACTTTACAGTCATCTGTCTTCTAGGTTGCAGGTCACTGTACTAAGGTTGTACTGACATAGAAGTTAAATAAGTGCTTTGCTTTCTGGGCCACCGTGACCTCAAAGGAACTTTTATACTTTTTTTCATCCTTTGGTTGAAAACATAATTTCAAAATATTTCCTCTCCCCATCTCCATTACATGAATTTCTTTTTCATTCAAGTTTTAGAACTATATCTTGTCACTCTTGGTTTAGTGATCATTTAATTCAGTTGTCAGCATACTAGCCCTCAGCCTGTTTCTCTTTGGCTCTTAAGGTAAGAATAGTTTTCACATTTTGAAAGTTTTATTGTATTAAAAAATATAAAAATAATTCTTAGCTCACAGGCTATTCAAGACCAGGGAGCTGTAGACTGGCTTTTCCTCTCTAGCTTCCTTTGCAGACCCCATAAGCAAACTCCATAGAATCATTTCTCACTTTCGCTATGAAATTAACTCCTTAAAATGTTCTTCTTAAAACGTAAAATAATTTTTTACTAGGTCCATGAGTTGTTGCACCTCAGTATATATGCAACAAACTTCATTAGAAAAGATCCAAGTGGTTAGTAAAGATATTTGTGCTTTCCTGTAGTAACAATGCTTTATAATTTCAGAAAATTGGAAATTGTAATATTTCAGACAAGAGCAAGGCTGAAGTTGATCTTCATACCCTAAAAATGTGACAATAAAGGGAGAGAAAGATCTTGCAAATCATTCGTGAAATCCAATTTAATTTTGATTTAATCACATGTTAAATAAAGACAGGGTTTGTTTACTCTTGACAAGTTCATCAGCTTATATATCTATGCAGATTTGCACATCCAACTCTCATCTTTTTCCTGAGCTCTAGTCTTCCATCTTCAATTGCCTACCCTCTCTTTCTACCTGGAAATCCCATTAACTTCTATATCAAACTTACTTTCTTTTCTCCTAAACCTATCTCTCCTCCTAAATTCTTTCCTTTTGGCAAGCATACTATCATTCTTCCAATCACTCAGGTTTGGTATGCTTGCAGGGTGTGTAAAATTTATAGACACATTGTAGTGTGCTAACAGTTATAGTGGAGCTGCTTGTGATCCACAGCTGACCGCAGCATGACTTTCTCAATCTCTGGAGATTGCA
This sequence comes from Gymnobelideus leadbeateri, assembly GCA_011680675.1. Classification (NCBI taxonomy): domain Eukaryota; kingdom Metazoa; phylum Chordata; class Mammalia; order Diprotodontia; family Petauridae; genus Gymnobelideus; species Gymnobelideus leadbeateri. The sequence goes on from WOXC01004869.1 coordinate 35,899, forward strand.
ACTTGCTACAGCCTTCATGATACTACTGCTTCCTTCCCCTACTTCTCACTCACTTCCATTTGATGCTTTCACAAAACTGGTGCAAAGAAGACAGGAGACACATCTAGTCCCTTGACTACCCCCTTCTATAAGCCCTTTCTGTAATTTCTCTCTAATGGCTCTAGCTTAGTTTATGCTTGGGAAAACTCATTTCCTTTTGGGTCAGGTGGGCTGTCAGCCTCCTTTTTGCCCCAGAAGGCATTCTGCTCCTTTCTTACAGTCTGGTGGACTGTACCTATTCCAAGGAAAAATCCTGTAGACATTTTCTCCCCTTTCATTTCTCAAGCCACTTCATTTTCCTTAATAGCACTTTGCCCTGGTTCTCTGCTTGGTATAGATAAGAAAGAAAAAATAGTTGAAAATTTTAGATTTGAAAATGACCCACTTTTGGTTCCAGTATTTAAACCCACATATCAAAGTTCAAGTTTAGGGAAGCAAGGTGTAGATTGAAAGATGTTCTTTAGACCCTTCATATGCCATACTAGATAAAGCACTGGTCATGAAGTCAGGAAGATGCATTTAAATCCTGCCTCAGATACTTACTAGCGTTGTAACCTTGGGTAGATCATTTAACCTCTTTTAACTTAATTTTTTTCATCCATAAAAGAGATAATAACATTATAATAATATTAATATATTTCTATGTTGCTTACCATGTACCATCATATAATTATTATCTATCTATCTATCTATCTATCTATCTATCTATCTATCTATCTAATTTATATGTTGCTTACCACATGCCAGATATTGTACTAAGCACTTTATCATTATTATCTCATTTGAACATCATAACAACCCTGTAAGGTAGTTGCTATTATTATCCCTACTTTACAGATGAGGAAACCGAGACAAACAGAGGTTAAGTGACTTGTCCTGGGTCACACAGTAAGTGCTTTAAGGTTAGATTTGAACTCAGGTCTTCCGGACTCCCTTCCTGGTGCTCTGTCTACTGCTCTACCAGCAGTATCAAATGAGAGAAAAACATATAAATCACTTTATGAGTCTTAAAATACTATATAAGTATTTAGCTATTTAGCTATTATTTTTAGGCAAGAATGTATGGCTGAAAAGCTTTGTTATAGATTTTAGTGTAAGGGGAAAAGTCAAATTTTACAGGTACCCTTTGGAAAATCTCTATTTTAAAATAAAGTTTAGCTAATTAAAAACCAACTGTGGACAAGGTTTAGTTTATTTTTTGTTTTTCAGTCTTGTACAACTCTTTGTGACTCTATGGACCATAGTGTACCAACACTGTCTGTTGAGTTTTCTTAGTGGAGTGATTTGCCATTTCCTTCTCCAGAGGAGGAAGATAAATAGAAGTTAAGTGACTTGTCCAGGGTCACATAGCTAGTAAGTATCTGAGGTCAGATTTGAATCTAGGTCTTTTAGACCCCAGGCCCAAAGCTCCATCGAGTGTGTCACCTACCTGCCTCAAGAAAAGAATGGAATAGGCATTTACATAGTACCTATTATATTCTAGGCAGTGTACAGTTTATGTATGAGAGACCAGATTTGAATTCAAATCTTCCTTTAGTTTAATAAATTAAAATAGATTGTATAAGATATTAAACGTTCTCCTTTAATAAATAAATATGTGAAATTTCCTGGATGTATTTTAAGGAATTGTGTTTGACTGTTTACTCTGAAACCCCCTATTCCTATTCATTTATTTTCCAGGTCTTATTGATTTATCCTTCAGTTATCACCTCATCTCAATTCATATTTTATATCTTGTTCAAACCCCATTGCCTGTTGTCTGTGCTATCACATGAGCCTGCTCATAGTATCCCCTCAGCTAGCCTTATTTCTTTCCAGTCCATTTTTTATACACCTGTCAAACAGATATTCCTAAAACATAGCTCTTAACATGTCATTCCCGTTCTCAAGAAACTTCAGGATCTACCTACCAGTTACCTCTATGAAAAGCTTCTGTGTTTGCCATTTAAAGTATTCATGTTCTAGTTCTAGTCTGTTTCTCCAAGCTGATTTATATGTTCTTTCCCCTTAGTTACTCTCTATTCTAGCCAAAATGGCCTACTTGTTCTTTCTCAGAGATGATATTCCATGTTGGAACACCTTTTTTACATCTGTCTCTTGGAACCTCTGGCTACCTTTAAAGCTTAACTCAAGTGCTAACCCTTTCAAGAGGGCTTTCCTGTTCTCTATTTATGACTGCTTCCCTATGAAACAACTTTGTATTTGTGTTGTCTCTCTTTGGCAGACTTGGCTCCTTGGAGGCAGATGCTGCTTTGTTTCTGTTTTTTGTTTGTTTTTGCTTTTTGGAGGGCAATTGGGGCTAAGTGACTTGTCCAAAGTCACATGGTTAGTAAGGGTGTCAAGTGTCTGAGGCCGGATTTGAACTCAGGTCCTCCTGACTGTAGGGCCGGTGCTGTATTCACTAGCCATCTAGCTGCCCCTGTTTCTGTCTTTTTATTCCCTGCACCTAGAACAGCTTCTGTTAAATAGTAGATATTTAAAATGTTTGTTTATTAAATTATAATAATAATCTAAAAATCTAAAGAGATTAAGAGAATGAATTTTTAAAAGTACTCTTAGAAAACTGGTCTCTATAACTAATTTATATGTAAATTACAAATCATATCTGTTTAATGAAATTTTTTCACCTTTATAAAACATTTTGTGAACTTTGTTATGGTTAATAAATGGATGTAATAGGATGTAGTGGTGATGGCCTTGATCATGGCTTAATTTCCTTTATATCAATTTTCTCATCTGAAAAGGGAGGGTCCATGGGTTGAGCAAGGCAAAAATAATAGAAAACAATAGAATGGGAAAGACAAGAAAATTAGAGACTTCAAGGGGATGTTTCATGCCAAAGTAGACATGATAAAAGACAAAAATGGTAGGGAAGAAGAGGTAGTGATAATTTACAGAAGAACTATCCAAGAAAGAATTTAACAAAGGCATGGCTACTGATCTAGAGCCAGATATCCTGGAGAATTAAGTCAAGTGGACCTTAGGAAGCATCACTAACAATGAGGCTAGTGGAAGTGATGGAATTCGAGCTGAGCTATTTAAAATTCTAAAAGATGATGCTGTTAAAGTGCTGCACTCAATATGCCAGAAAATTTGGAAAATACAACAATGGCCACAGGATTAGAAAAGATCAGTTTATGTCCCGATCCTAAAAGAAGGGCAATGCCAAAGACTGTTCAAATTACCACACAGTTGTACTCATTTCACATGCCAGCAAGGTTATGTATAAGATTTGGTGAGCTAGGCTTCAACAATATTTAAACTGAGAATTACCAGGACAGGCTGATTTTTGAAGGGGCAGAGAAACTAGAGATTAAATTACCAACATTTGCTGGATTTGAGGGAAAGCAAGGGAGTTCCAGAAAAACCTCTACTTCTGCTTCATTGACTTTACTAAAACTTTGCCTGTTTGTGGATCACAACAAAATGTCACAAGTCCTCAAAGAGATGGGAGTACCAGATCATCTTACTTTTCTCCTGAGGAACTTGTATGTATATATGTACGTAGGTCAAGAAGCAATAGTATAAAACAGCTGAATGGTTTGAGACTGGAAAAGGAGTATAAAAAGCCTATATAGCTCCTATATTTATTTAACATATATTCATAGTATATCATGTGAAATACCAGGCAGGATGAATAAAAAGCTGGAATTAACATTACTGGGAGAAATATCAACAGTCTCAGATATGCAGATAATACTGCTCTGATGGCAAAAAGTGAAGAAAAATTAAGAAGCCTTTTGATTAGTTTGAAAGAGGAAAGTGTAAAAGCTGGTTTGAAGCCTAACAACAACAACAAACAAAACTTAAAGATCTTGACAACTGATTTCATCACTTCCTGGCAAATGGAGGGAGAAGAAATGGAAGCAGTGTCAGATTTTTTGGACTCAGAAATCATTGCAGATGACAACTGAAGCCATGAAATTGTCTGTCTGTATGTCTCTGTGTCTCTGTTTCTGTCTCTGTCTCTCTCCATATCTTTAGCGAGTATGCTCTGACTCACTTCAAGAACGAGGATTAAACTACCCTTCAGGGTTTAAGAGCCAAATGAACACTCAATGACTTTCTAAATGTTGATGAGTGGGCTCAATAATAAATCATAAACACAATGACTATATGAAATAATGATGAAGCAACATATCAGAATATCTGTTATGTAGCAAAAACAGTACACGTAAGAAAAATTATACTTCTAAAAGCACATATTAACAATATAGGAAAAGGGCAGACCTGTGACCTTAATATGTAATTTAAAAAACCAAAATAAGAACAAAAGAAGGAAGATTGAATATTAGCAATTAATGTAAAACAAAAATGATTATGGAAATGGTAAACACTAAAATCTTCTTTTTGAACAGAGTAATAAAATAAAATATTTGCATATCATGCTAAAAAGAGTGCAAAGTGAAGTTGCCAATATTGCGTCAACCTAATTTCAGAAAATGGAATTGAACAATCCATAAAAGAACTGTCAAAAGGTATGTTTGTAATCATATGAGTGTTTGTGTGAGGTAGAGAACCTTGTTTGCATGGATTTATAGGTAAAATCTATCAAACATTTAAAAGACAATATATAGGCAATGAATGTAAATTTTTCTCAAAAACTAAAAATGCACACAGTCTTTCAAATTCTTTTTATGAAATAAATGTTGTCCTAATTCTTACAACAGGGAGGGATAAAGAAAAGAAAGGGAATACATATGCATACACATGCATACACAGATATAAGAAGTTTATATGTGATAGATGCAATATAAATGTATATAACACATATGCATATACACTGCTCATGTGTACAATAAATTAAGATAAATATTTATCAAATAAAACAAATATTAACTTTGTGCAAATTACATTCATAATGGTGATTCAAAGGTGGTCTAATATTAGGAAATAATATAATTTCACCAAAAACCTCTCATTTCAAATAATATGATTATATCAATATATATTAAGATAATCTTTAACAAAATTCAATACCCATTTATAATAAAAAAGCCCTTACTAACAGAGGCATTAAGGGATTATTTTTAATATAAGCCAAGGTATAAAACTGAAACAAAAACCTAGTATTTTTTGTTATGGGTAGCAACTAGAAGCTTTTCCAATAAATATGGAGGAAAGCAAGCTTGCCTCCTGTCATGATTATTTGACATAGTTTTTGAACTCTGAGATAACAGTGATAGGAAAACAGACATTAAAGACATAAACATTAGCAAAAAGAGACAAAATTATCCCTATTTACAGATGACACAATGGTTTACTTACAATAGAAGACCCCAAAGAATCAGCAGAGAAACAAATTTAAATTATTGATGGCTAAAGTAAAGCAGTTGGATGCCAAAATAAAACAGTATGAGAGTCTACAAAAGATATTAGCATTTCTATATAGCTGTCACTGAAACCAGGAGGAAATGATAGAGAAATTCCATTAAAAACAATTACAAAACATATAAAGTATCTGAGAACTATTCTACCAAGACACACTCAAAACATAACCATATTGACAAAACACTCTATACAGAATGAAATAATTGCCTTAATAATTGGAAAGATGTTTGTTACTCATGGATGGACAATGGTAAGATAATGAAATAAATACAACATGAATAATACTATCTAATTTTAAATATTTGGTACTCTACCAAGCAAACTGCTTTGGGATACGTTTTAGAACTGAATAAAACAATGGAATTTATAAGGAGGAATATAATGTCTAGAGTTTATATTTTCAACAGAAATTGTGGAAGGAAATAGGAATTAAGGGGTAAAAATAGCATTTCCATACCTCAGATAACAATATAAAGCAGTAATCACCAAAATTATTTGGCATTGGCTAAAAAATAGAAAAGTAGGTCAGTGGAATGGCATAGATAAGCAAGAATCATAGTCATAATTGAAGTCAATGTTTGGTAAGCCTTAGAATATAAATTATTTGGAGAGGAACTCCTCGTTTGACAAGAGTTACTTGGAAAACTAGAAAGCACCTTGTTAAAAATTAGGCTTAAATCAGCAACCTGTACCATATCCCATGAGAACTTCCAAAAAGACAATGAGTTGGTAGATTTTGTTGGGCTAATTTTTTCATCCTTGATTCAATCTTTGTTGCAGGGTAAGGATTTCTGGTTGGTGGGGAGGGGAGGAAGATATTTGGAAATGAACTTGACATAAGAACACAAAGCTTCATTAAAATAAATGAAAGTAGAGACATTTGTTTTAAGTAAGTTTGTCTGTAGAGTCAAATATGGAAAATTGACACATTTTACATAATTAAAAATTCAGTATTCTACTGGTGAAAATTTAAAGAGAAATAAGAACACAAAGAAATAATGTGAAAGTTTTGGTAACAGTGCTACTGTGTTAATTGAATTCAAATCATGTAAAAACGTGTTCACAGAATAGAGCCAAATTCAGAGGAAAAGAACTTTTAACAACTCAAGAGGAGAAAATCAGTGAATAGAAAAAGATTCATTGTCAAGTGAGGATAGGAATGAAATGAATGATTCTTGAATGAGTGAAGTTCTTGGCTAAATCAGACTTAGAGAAGAGAAAGCAAACCAATATAGATAATTAGACTAATATGCTGTTAGCTTAAAAATAAATAAGAAAACTGCCTAGGGACATTTAGGGGAACGTTAGCTAATGAACTTAACTCAACATTTTGCAATTATCTTTGGAAACTCATGTATGCTCTTCCATTTGGAAAGGGGAAACATGCTGTCAGTAATCATCAAGGACTGCCTTTTATCCTGAGTAAAATTGATCTTTGTAAGCTTACTCAAATAATGATGAAAAATCTAGGAGAAAAGACTGTATTGCTGGCATAGTTCAACAGAACAAACTTATTGTAAGACAAATATAATTTTTAAAATAATTACTCAAATCCCTAAATAGGAGCTCTAAATGAAATACCTTGCTTGATTGTGACATGTGTCAAGAAAAAGAGGGTTAATTGGACCACAGGCAAGAATATGAAACATAGGAAAATGTCAATTTTATGATTAAATTTTAATATTGTGATTTTAAAAACCAGTAGAACTTGAGTACTTCAAGGATCTATGTTTTCATTCTTTTGGATAATCAACCCCTACATCAATTAATATTAGCTTTCTATGTCTCAGCATATGATCTTCATGCCACATTGTATCCTTGGTGATTATTCTCTCCTAACACAACTGGGGTGGGTACATCTTAGAATTCAGTTGTACAAATCGTTGGTGCCATACTCAGGCCTTTTCCACTTAGAAAGACTTGCTGGAGTTTGTGCTTTGCTGTCTTAGCCTTTGTGAACTCAGTGCTATCATGAGGCATTAGAGGATGACATCAAAACCGTCAATAGGGAAAAAATATATTCTGAAAACTATTCAAAGATCTTTTAAAATAGGTTTCTCTTTGGTCAGTGAACTCAGTGATTGGCCAATCTTCTAAAGAAACCTTATTCTCTGGGTTGTGGGACATATTTGGGAGGTGTTCCAGTAATCAATGGAAGGTCTAATTTTACATAACCTCTTCATTAATGATCTGGTAGAGGGAACAGATGTCAAGCAATTAAATTCCCAGATGATTCTGAATTCAAAGGTGGTATAAATACTAATTTAGGCTAATCTAATTGCCATGAAGCTGCATTGAGAGAGAGGTCTACCCTGAGGTCTATTTAATCTGCCCAAAATAGTATCCGTAGCAATAATAGCCTTTAATTTGTAACTTATTATTATTGTAAGTAGTTTGATTTTATTTTACCAAATGAATTATATATGAATATTTTCAACATTTTTTGTTAATTGGGCAGTTAGATGACTCAATGGAGAGAGAATTGGGCCTAGAGTCAGGAAGACCTGAATTCAATTTCATTCTCAGACATCACTAACCATGTGATGCTGGACAAATCACTTAACCTCTATTTGCCTTAATCCATTGGAGAAGTATGTGGGATGACTTGCAGTGGTTTCCCCATTCTGAATATCATATATACATTTTTTTACTTGCATTTTATAATGAAGTTCATATTGTTTCCCCATATATGTGTGTGTGTGTGTGTGTGTGTGTGTGTGATTGTGTATTTCGAGGTAATGTAAGAGCTATTGAGTATTAATACGATTGACTGGATTAACTATTGAGGGTTTGGGGAAAGGAATGGTAGTGTAAGAGGTAGCAAAGGGTTAAGTTTCTATAGAACTGCAAGAATTGCTGAAACAAGACTACTGATAAAAAGTACCAGACAGTAACCTTGGGAAGAGTTGAGGCAGTAGCCTTGGGAAGAAGTTGGGTTCCTAGTTCCCAGAGAACTCCTAGATAATAATAAAAATGAAATAATGTAGAATAAAAGGGAGCTGGCAGCAGCAGCAGACAGTGGCCTTGGGACACTCGGGCCCAGAGAAGGACACATCTAGGTTGGACCGAAGGGGGTTCAGTATTCTGAGGTTGTTACTGCACTTGAATAGTAGACATCATGTATTATGTATGTTATCTAACAGAATTAGAGCCTCATTAGTAATAATTAGGTTAATATTTGGGAGGGGCGGGTAATCCTTGTCTATTTAACCTGGATTCTGCTTTTGTGGGGTGGCCTCCCCCCCTGGATTTCCCAGAGACGGGACTGCCCGCTTCTCGCAAGATTCTAATAAAACTTTCTACCTTCATTTTGAGAAGTCTCAGAGTAGTCAATTTTGGGTAAGTGTCTCCATACCCCAAACAGAAGCAAATGGCTAACTACTCCAGGGTCTTTACCAAGAAGACAGTATGGCCCATGGGATCATGAGGAGTTGGACATGACTGAACAACAACAACAATTCATTAATTATTAGAAGCAGTTGAAAAGTTATTATTCAGTTGTTTCAATCATGTCCAACTCTTTGGGACCCCCAATTTGGGGTTTTCTTGGCAAAGATACTGGAGGGGTTTGTCATTTCCTTCTCCAGCTCATTTTACAGATAAGAAACTGGTACATACAGGGTTAAGTGACTTGTAGTGTTAAATAGCTAGTAAATATCTGAGGGTGGATGAGATGAGATGAATCTTGTAAGCCCAAAGCTCAATTCACTGTGCCACCATCTCCTCCCCCCTCCCCACACCCTTCAGGGGATATTTAAACTTACTAGCACTGAAGGGTCAAATGATTATCTTAGTAGCCACTCCAAGTTAATTTTTTTTCTATAGAAAGTTAATGGACCACCTGTATACCTTCTGTGTTTATGTATCTGTTTATAAGTGCCTGGGGGTTCTTTGTGTTTTCTCTGAGACTGTCCTGCACCTGGGCAAAAGAATCAAAGAAACATAGACTGAACCCAAATTTTGAAGTGTTTTAAATCCCAAACAAACAAACAAACAAAAAAAACACCTTTGTTTTTTGTTCTAGTAGTAATAGGGAGCTACTGATGCTTCTTGAGCAGGGTAGTGCTATAACCAGTAATGTGTTTTAGCCATATCAATCTGGCCACTGTATGAAAACTGGAGCATAAGGGGAAACTCTGGATTCAGGGAGACCCATTAGAAACCTATTGAAGTAGTGCAGTATGGAAGTAATGAGAACCTTTTGTAACTGGAGAGAGTGGGCTTTCAGAGGTATTTTTGATGTAGAACTAGCAAGGCTTGGCTTTGACCTTCTCTGCTACTTAATTTTGGGGAATTTCCTGTAGCACTGAGATGTGAAAGCCCAGGCTCATACAACAGAATCTAGGCTTTATTAGTGCTCTATACCCTCGGACTTTGTTTTTCTCTTTCAGAAGGAAGGGGAATGTCAGATATTCTAGATAACTCAATAAGTATTGAGACTAAGACAAGGCAGTACTTGGTGAATTTGGAGGGAGTGATTTTGGTTAATTTGAATCAATACATTAGAAAACCATGTGGTGACAATGTAATTACAAACTGCAGACCAAAATGAAGGTCTGTGAAAGTGGAATCATGTTAAACCCCTATATTTATGACAATTTGGTATACACAGATCTGTGAGCTACTTCTTTGCCAGTCATTTAAGCTTAAATAGTAAGGAAGGATTACTGTTTCAATTCAGCAAATATATATTAAGCACTAGAGGTCCTACTAAGTATTTCAGGCCCTTGGCTTGATTACACATAATCTATTTGTACTTTTATGTGCTAGGGGAATTGTGCTAATGTACTATTAGTACATACAACCATAAATTTAATCTAGGCCTGGCTTTTAAAAATTTTTATAATTGAGAATTAGTCTGTTAGCACTGAGGAAATACTGTTCATTATAACTTAGGTCTTTATTGTGGCATGAAGGGGAACCTGGCTTTTTAAAAAGTCATTTTAACTTTGTAGTCTGCCTCATCAATCACTTGGTTGCCCATGAAATGATTCAGTTTTTTGGCCAACAAGTCATGGATAGTTTCCAAGACATGAAAGGATTGTGATGAGGAAAGTATTTATATTTGAAATATACTGTACTAGATTCTGGGGCATATGACAGTAAATTCAATCTAGATCGTGCTTTTAAGGAATTTATGATCTAGAAGTAATCTGATAGCATTGAGGAAATAAGGCTTTTTGTAGCTCAATTCTTGGTGGTATCTTTGTGGAGACCATATACGATAACAGCTCTGTGGTGAGCAGAAGTAGAACCATAGGGGTGGCTAGGTGGTGCAGTGAATAGAGCACTGGCCCTGGAGTCAGGAGGACCTGAGTTCAAATATGGCCTCAGATACTTAACACTTACTAGCTGTGTGACCTTGGGCAAGTCACTTAATACCAATTGCCCTGCCCTACCCCCTCCAAAAGTAGAACCATATTAAGAAGGAAGAGCAAAAGCACAGAAGGAATATTTTAAGAATGAACTTACTGGCAAATAGGAAATAATAAGAGCAAAAAGATCAGGCCTCTTAAGTAGTAGTCAAGGAGTAATGTGGGTAGCTATGTGAAGTACAGGTTTTAATTTGATGGGTCTGAAATATAGCAGTAGGTACTAGAAACTCATGCTGCAGTCAAAAATCAAACCATCATTTTTGTGCCTACCAGGTGGACACTGTGTAGTAACAACTGTGAATTCCCCCACTCATTCTGCAGCAGCTGTCACCATCCGTTATTATTAACTCTAAATATTAAGGATGATAATAGAGAACATAAATAAACATGACATGCAATCAAATGATCTTTATTAATTTTCATCAACACTATATTATTGCAAAAGCACATCCTTACAAAGGCAACAGCTTAACCATTTTCACTGGTTAGCAGCTCATTAAAATGCCTTACAAAAATTAATTACCATATAAAGTTTAAAATTATAGTTTATTTTATTGTTCAAGCTTTAAAAGAGAAATAGCTTTTTAAAGGAGATATCTTTCCTATTTTCTATAAGGATGCAGTGGCAGGCATAGCTGAAATAAAAGTTGGGCTAACAGCTTAGAATATTGAAAAAATTGTGCAAAATATTTTAATTAAGTTTCAAAATCATCAGCAATCCTGAAATGACACAGCACAATGGTTGAATACTCTTTGAAGGTCATATTGTACAAAGGTAGCGCATCTGGCTAGAATAAAACATGTCATGCATTATGTACAATATTTATAATTTTCATTTTATTTTACAATTTCAGAAAATAGAATAAACGGCACCAATCAACATTATAGTGCCTTAATAAATGACTGTCTTTTCCTGTTTGATGGTAATATTAATTGAGAAATAAGTTCTTTGAAATGTTTCAAGTCTTTTTGTCCATAATTAATTATATATGTCTTTATTAATAGGAATGTGAGTTTGGTTAATAACTATTCATAAAATTACAGTTAAATGACTTTAGGTAAGAATGAATAATGTATACTCGTACAACATGGACTGAAATGCTGTACTTTTAATTATTAATGCTTGTTCCAACAAACATATGATGCCATATACATTTGTGTATACATTTTGAGGATGTATGTAATCTGCTAAAAGTGAAGATTTTTATAGGTGATCATGCCAACTCATTATAAGAATTGTGTCTTAATTGGCATGCTATATTCAAATTTCAAGAATGTTGCTTTTTATTTTCATTTAATCTTAGTGTATGTTATCTATATTTTGCTGCAAAAAGCAGGACAGTGTAATTTAGAGAACATTTGATTGGGAATTAAGGGACCTGGCACAGTTGATAATTTGCCATGGAAAATTTGTTCACAAAATCCTTCCTAGGCTTTAATTTCCTTGTCTGGAAAATAAGGGGAAAAAGGTTGCTAGCTGGTCTCCAAGGTTCTTTCTTGCTATAAAATTCTCAAATGCCACCTCTGAGTAAGTTTTTCAGTCATTTCTGTGATAGTCATTCCCTAGAATATTTGGAGTTGTCTGGTATTTAGGATTCTGTTAAGTTGACATCAGAGCTGTTGGCATATTCTCGAAATTGATTTTGTTGCCTCTCCATGATGTAAATATTGACTTCCTTGAAACTACCTTTTGATAGGATTCTAGCCATTTTTATATTTCCCATCCCACATATATAAAATTTTGATGTATGAAAAGTTTATCTTTGGCACTTGCCCCTTTCTTCTACTGTCCCCCCATAATTTATGTTGATTTTTTATAGTTGCTAGATAATCCTTATTATATTTCCTGTGATATTTGCATTTTTTAAGAAACTTAGGCTTTTAAATCCCCAAAGAATAATACTTGCCGAGGTTTAAGGGATGCTTGTTGAATTGCATTGGGATTCCCATGTTCCTTAGTAGTGGCACTGGTGTTTTTCTGCAAGGTCAGGAAGACTATGCCCCTCAAATCACACTTTCCCGCCATTCTACCTATAAAGTAGTTGTAATTCCCAGAAGAATGCAATTAAGGCTCTTATTTACTTCTGTCAAAAGACGTATCCCAATACATATTTCAGTTCTTTAGTGTGCTACTTGACAATGGGATGGCAATAAGGCACCACTGGGTTACAAATGATTTACATGGAAGTCATTTACAGTTAGACTTAGAAATGGTTTCAAAGCAGATAGTGGACTTGCTTAGTCAATAAAGCATGAACTTAACTGACCAAAAACCTTTTATAGGGAAATAATAGATCCCCTTAGGTTTGATATGTAGCAGGAAGTACCTTTGGCAGGTAACAAAGAAGAATTGCTTTTTTTCTTTCTAGAAAAAAAAAATTTTAGATGTAGGAGGTCCATGAATATGGAACAGTGTATCACATTTTTTGATTATTTTTATTGATCAAATTTATTGTTATTTTATATTCTTTCTCTCTTTTATTCCTCTTTACAAATATTCTTTGTTACATGGAATGGCTTTCAGAGAGAAAGGGGAGGGAAGGATATTTTAAAATTTTAATTAATTTTAATTTTAAATTAAATTTAATTTTAATAATTTTTAAAAAGTAGATCTCTACTATCTTCTGGCCTCTCCTAGAATATAAGTTTGGGATGTCAAGTTGGTATTTTTTTTAATGTGACATATTTTTCAAACCAGTAAAATTATTCTGTAGTTTGCTTCATATCCCTTTGCTTAGTGACAAGCTAAGTCATTGAGACTTGAGGCCAGCATAATCATTGAGGCCATGAAAAAATATAAATATTAATTGTAGCATATTATTTCTAGGAACCCTTCAGGAAGTATTAGAAATGCTGAGAAAGTGAATTTTTCTTAACCATAAAAAACAATCTTGAAAGAATACCATGGCCCATAAATAATACTGAATATGTTGTCAACAGGAATATTTCTGCATATTGTAAAAAGAGTCTTGGTCTTATTTTGTTGTTGATAGCCTCTTTTCAGATGGAAAGCAAGGTAATAATAGCAAACCAGGAGGTTTAAAATGTTAATTAGCCTTATAATCTCTGTATTTTTTAGGCAGATTGCATCATCATTTTATGTAAATAGAATGTTCACTGACTTCTTGTTTTCAATGTAAACACTAGTTAACTTTGGAAATTTATTCTTTGTAATGACATGAATTGTGCATAAATTAGTAGTAGCCTTGTGAGATCCACAGAAAGGCAAAGTAAATGTGGCACAATTTAATTTGTATATCATAAAATATAACCATCCTCATCCCTTTTGTTCCAGAAACTTGAACTCTGCCTGCCAGATATCAAGGTCTAATGGGTAAGGCTGGTCTCATCTTGATAAGATTACCATGCCAGTTCCTGGTCATCTCTACCTCAGAGTTAACCTCCTTCCCCTTTCTAACTCATATTTATGTGTTGTATTTCCCCAGCACTGTCTTGTTTTCTTTTATTTCTAGCCATAGTGAATTGCACAGTGTCTGGTACATCATAAATGCCTAATAAATGTTCTAATGCTCACTATATCTGTCTATTTAGCTACCTTCTTTTCTCCCTCCCGCCTTTCTTATTTTTTTATTTTGCTACATACCTAAGAACTAAATATTATATATTATTAGAAATCAAGCTGGGGTGCACAACTTAAAAAAATTAATAATGTTTATATTTAGCATTTATTACTGTCTCTGGTAAAATGAGACTCCCCTGGGTTTAACAAAAAGATACATGTGCATAAAACTAAACATAAATATACAGGAATATTGTACTTTTTCTATCACATACAGACAAACATACCTACATGTACATACATATACACACGTGGAACATGTGTACAATTCACATACTCATTACTTTTCCTCTGTTTAGATCTCCTTTACATTCAGACTCCATCAGGCCAGGTCATCTGAGAGCTTTTACAATTATCTTCTTTGTTTAAAATTTTTAAAAGTTTGAAGATCTCTTTGTAGATTAACCAAAACCGTTTGCCTGTTATATACTCTTCATACCCATTTCCCCAAAGTCATCAAATTTGAAATTCTTTGAGGTCCTACTTGAATTCAGGCAAGAATAAAAAGGTGATCTTTTCTTGTTTGTTTTTGTTTTTATTTTCCATCTCTGAGTGTCATTGTCATTGTCTATAAATAGGGTTCTGGTGGCTGCCATGCATAGATCTGAAGCAGAGCAGGATAGAGGAGAAGGGAATAAGTGAGAAGGAAATAAAGTAGGTTTTAGTACAAGCAAGAAAGAAGAAATATGTATATGATAGGGAATGGTGGCATCATCGGTTATTTTGTGTACTCTGTACTATTCATGTTTTTACTTCTGTTCGAGATTTTGTTTGAGGTAATGTTGGCAAATCATCATAATTATCCTCTATACTTGAAATGAAGAGACACTTGAACTTTGTTAAAATACATATACATACACCCATATGCATTCATACACATATGTGTGTACATGTCTATGTATCTATGCAATATGTGTATATATACACATATATCTGTGAATATGTATGGGAAGGGAGAAGGATAATGATAGGAACTAGACATCTGATTTCATTGCTTCAAGGAACTCCTAGATGAGGAAACTCCCTCTACAAATAATGGTATGCATTTCCTCTGCATCTTACAGTCTTAAAGAGTTCCCTAGGTCAGTAAGAGGTTAAGTGATATACCTAGGGTCACACAGCTAGTATATGTCAGAGGAAGGACTAGAACCCAAATCTTTTCTGCTTTTGACACCAGTTTTCTATTCACTGTTAGAGTTGGGGGTGGGTGGGTGGGAGGTGAGGGAGTGGATTTGTGGTGGAAGGAATGTATGTAATATAAATGTAGAGTTTTATATATAATATTTCTTTCTGGTCTTTTTAAAAAAATATTGAGGTCTTTATGTTTCTTCATGTTTAAGTTCACAGTAAAAAAGGAAACTTAAGAAAATCCAATGGTGAATGTAAAAATTAGTAGAACTGTTAAAACCAATTTTAGTTGAGAAAAGAAGAATCCTCCTGAAGAATCAACTTAAAGTGATTGGTGTTTTTTTTTTTCCTAACCTAGCAATTTGCTGTGTTCATCTGTTTATTTTATCTATATTTTCGTTATTACTATCTTATAGAAAAAGTGACTTGTCCTAATTAGAAGGGCATTTTGGAGTTTGACTTGAGTTAGAAATTGGTATACAGCTAAAATTTTCCAGTAATACCATATCTAATGTTCATAATTGTTGGTTTGTTTATGGATTTTTCCATATCACGTGAATGTGACCTAGAAATAAACTTAGTCATCATATTAAGGTTATTGTTTACCATTGAGTTGGGAATAAAATCTGGTATTTTGAGAAGTTAGCTTTATCTTATACTTGCATATCTATGTAAATTCAGACTAAGATATGTAGATATTTTTCTTTGTGTTATGGTTTAAATTATGACTTAGAAGAATTTGTAGAAATAACTTGGTATTTGTATCATGGAATCCATATTTCACTTCAGAGAATTGAACATAACTTCTAAAAACCCTAAATACATTGAATTATGTATAAAAAAGATCCATCTTAACCTCCCTTGCAAATCATCACATATCAGATTTGTCAAATACTTGGCAATGCTCCCTAGTGGGACCCAGATTAAAATGTAATTGGAGATATTTAAGAAGATAAAAACTATAGTAGAACATAGAAAATATTAATATATAGTTTTCTAAACCGGTATGTTTACTCTAGATTCTTCACATATGGTTTAGGGGTCCCATTTCTATCTCAATTGGATACCACTGACTTATGCCACCTGATAAGCCTACTTTAAGGTGTTTTTTTCCTTGTTGTCTTAAGTGATCAAGAATAGGTAGGTCTCAAAAGATAATATTTTAATTTGATATTAGTCCAGATGGAAACCTAACCTAATGGTTGAAACCATTTGACCTTATTTGTGGTAAGGGACCAAACTTTAAAAAGTTGTCTTGAATGTTTAATAAGCAGTGTGGGGGGCAGTTAGGTGGCACAGAGGATAGAGAATGGGTCCTAGAGTCAAGAGGGCTTGAGTTCAAATGTGACTCCAGACACTTGACACTTGCTAGCTGTGTGACCCTGGGCAAGTTACTTGACCCTAATTATTTCACAGAAAAACAACAAAAAATAAGTAGTGTGAAAGAAACAACGGACAAAACATTAAATCATAATTTAAGAAGAGCTTTGTTATTAAAGTTAAATTTAGGATCTAAGAAACAAAGAATAGAATCTCTAGATTCCCTTCCAATTTTCACTACTTAAGTGAGCATATCATTTACTCACACCTCTGTTAGACTGTATATTTAAATGGGTAATATTTTTTCACCTGTTCTCAGAAGAATATTGAGTCTTATCCAGTAAAATAATTTTAAAAAAATTATGGTCATACTTAAAGGTAAAAAATTTGAATATATACATATACATGCGTATGTTAGTTCATTATAGTACTTTGTTTGAATCAGGATTAAATTATTTTTATATTGAAAAACCAATAGCCAGAAATTTGATTTTATTTATATCTGTGCCAGAAACAGTCTTCTAGAAGGCAAAGCCTTGAGTGGTTCCTGCTTCTATAGATGGAAAACACTAAGAATTATAATTCCATTATTTGGAAGTCTTACTTTTATGATGTTTTCTGGATGAATGGTATCCAGAGACTGAAGTGGATGAAACCCTCTTTGAAAAAATATCCTTCAAGTTAGAGAAATTCAGTTTTTACTTTCCAAAGGCCTCTTGTTTATTACTGCTATTATTTTTTGTGTACTACAAAAAACTGATAGCTTTGATAATGAAAGTGATCAAGTTCATTAGTGGATTCCACATTCTTAGAGATAATACGACTTCTTCATGCTTTAAAAAAAAAAAGTATGACTTAGGGGAATGTGAAAAAGTCAGTTCTGAAAATCCTAAATGTCTTCATGGAATTAATACGTAAAATATATCTTGGCATTAAATCTATTGTTTGTTGTTATTATTATTATTTTTTTTTTTGGTTAACTTTGGTTACCTAAATTTGGCTAACTTCACTTTTTTCTTTTTACCTCATTCTTACTTGATAATACCCGCACCCTTTCTATTTTTTTTTACTAGAAAATTTCCAACAATTAAACTTCAAGGAGTTCCAAAATTATATTCCATGAAAATCTTTTTTTTAAAGAAATATGTCGGGGCGGAGCCAAGATGGCAGAGTAGAAACAGCTCATCCAAGCCTCTCTGCCCCCAGATTCTCCACAAACTATGTAAAAAAGGACTCTGAAAAACTTCTGGAGCCCCAGCACCCACAGAACGACACAGAGAAGCTAACCTCCCGCTGAGGACAGCCCAGCACCCTGCAGGAAGGACCAGCGCAGTGGTCTGGGAGCCAGCAGTGCGCAGAGCGCAGGAGCCGAGCCGAGCCCAGGTCCACGTGAGCCGAGGTTTTAGCCCCAGGGCGGCAGGGCCAGCAGCCGGCTGGAGGAACCCCAGAACACCAGGAACTGTGGAGATTCCAGAATTATCAACATAGACTTGCCTAGGACAAAGTAAGAGGTTAGTGTCCTATGGACTTTGGGACCTGTATTGGGAATGCGTCAGCTCCCTCCCCTGGGGGCTAGAAGCCGCTGAGGAGACATGCCATTTTGTAGTTTTCAGAGGCATTTCCGGCTCCCAGCCTACAAATCGTGGGGAGATCCAGCGATCAGTCTTGGGGGGTAATCGCTCTTGCTTTAACCTCCCTGGATCTGGATTGTGATCTAGGGTGGAAGTTGTGGGTGGGTTTACAGCTTGCCAGAAACGGAAGTTGCCCCCCACACGTTCGGGACGAAAATTCCTCTAGCTGGCCTTAAAGCCATAGTGTGGCAACAAGCCCAAAAGTCAAGCAATTAAGTGGCAACATGCCAAGGCAAAGGAAACAGAAAAATGCAACCCTAGACTCCTATTTTGGGGGCATAGAGCGGGAAAAGGACTGTGAGGTCAGAAGTCCTGCTCCAAAAGCCCCAGGGGAAAACATGAGCGGGTTGCAGGCCATAGAGGACCTTAAGAAGGACTTTAAAAATCAAATAAGAGAAGTGGAGGAAAAATTGGAAAGAGAAATGAGAAGGATGCAGGAAAAGTATGAAATGAGGGTCAACAGCCTGACTGAGGAAAACAACACCTTAAAAAATAGACTAACTCAAATGGCAAAGGAGGCCCAAAAGGGCAATGAGGAGAAGAATGCCTTAAAAAGTCGAATTTGCCAGATGGAAAAAGAATCTCAAAAGTTCACTGAGGAGATTCATTCCTTCAGAGTTAGACTGGAGCAAATGGAAGCTAATGACTTTATGAGAAATCAAGATGGTGTTAAGCAGATCCAAACAAATGAAAGATTAGAAGGCAATGTGAAATATCTCATGGGAAAAACCACTGACCTGGAAAATAGATCCAGGAGAGACAATTTAAAAATTATTGGACTACCTGAAAGCCATGGTCAAAGAAAGAACCTAGAAATCACCTTTCAAGAAATTCTCAAGGAAAATTGCCCTGATGTTTTAGATCCAGAGGGCAAAATAGAGGTTGAAAGAATCCACCGATCGCCTCCTGAAAAAGATCCCAAAAAGAAAACTCCCAGAAATATTATAGCCAGGTTCCAGAATCCCCAGATCAAGGAGAAAATGCTACAAGCGGCCAGGAAGAAACAATTTCAATATTGTGGAAACACAATCAGAATAGCCAGGACCTGGCAGCTTCTACACTGAGGGATCGAAGGGCATGGAATATGATATTCCAGAGGGCAAAAGAACTGGGAATGAACCCAAGGGTCACCTACCCAGCAAAACTGAGTATTTTGTTTCAGGGGAAAATATGGTCATTCAGTGGAATAGAGGAATTTCAAGCATTATTGAGGAAAAAACCAGAGTTGAATAGAAAATTTGACATCCAGACGCAAGAAGTAAGAGATGCCTGAGAAGGTAATCAGGGAAAAGAAATCAAAAGGAACTTATCAAAGTTGAACTATTTACATTCCTATATGGAAAAGCAATATCTGTGACTGATGATATCTTTCTCACTATGAAAATAATGGAAAAAGGGGGTGTGGTCATACGAATACATAAGTGAATGTGTGTGTATATGGCTACAGTTATATATGGATAGAGGGCATAGGTTGATTTTGTTGGGAAGGGAGAGTACTCAAGGGATGAAATTATGAGGTGAGAGAGGAAAGTGGCAAGAGGAGATGGGGAGAGACATGGTAGCGTAACCTATCTCATGTAGGGGAAGTGGGTGCAAAGGAAGGGGAGAATAAGGAAGGCTAAAAAGGCAAAACCACATTCACATTGAATTTGGTTCAGGGAGAAAATGACATACATACTAAATGGGATATCTCAACCTGCAGCAGGATAGGGGAAGGGGGATGAGAGGAGGGATGATGGATGGGAGGGCATCCTTGGGGTGAGGGGAGGTTGGAAGTACCTACTATAGAAGAGGGACAGGATCATGTAGGGAATGGACCAGGTGGGGGGTGGGATGAGTGGGAGGGAATTATAAGCAGCCTTGTATAATATATCTACTATGATAATGTTTTGCATAGCTAGACATGTACAACATATACTGAATTACTTATCTCCCCAGAGGGAATGGGTGACAAGGAGGAAGGAAATGGATCTGAAATTCGAGGTCTTAACATTAAATGTTTCAAATATATATAGATACTATTATTAATACTCTTTTGCTTATAATTGGGAGATAAGATGTGCAGGCATTGGGACACAAAGATTCACCTTCCTCTAATGAAAAAGTCGATGGGGGTATGGGAGAAGGTATGGGAGAGAGCAGATTGGAGGAAGCGATATCTTGTGGGACTGCTATTCTGGGAGGTTGGGTAGGGGAATAATGGGGGGAAAATGATTGTAACTCAAAATCTGGCGGAAATGAATGATGTAAAACAGAAGTTAATAAAGTATTTGTTTGAAATGTCAAAAAAAAAAGAAATATGTCTTGCTAAAATAAGAGAAAAGATGGTTATTTATTAAGTTGTACAGTATAAAGGAACTATTTGCTATACTCAGTCTTTGTATCCAGTGACCAAGTGAGGAGGAAGATGGATTCAATTTTTTTTATCACTTTCAAAACAAAGGAACCAGAAAGAGTAAACAAATCATTCCCTTCTCTTGAATTATATTTGAATGTATGGTATCATAAGATATACACAGTTGTTGCTTTTTGTCAGTCACCCCTTCCACAGACCTTTTAAGTAATGTGAAGGGAGGGAGGGGGAGAAGAACAGGGCCCTATTTGTGGAGATAGGGAGCCAGAAAATGGTTCAAAGACACATGGGGGCAGATTTAAACAACTAGAGCAGGAGGGAGAACATGCGTGGGTGAGGCCAGCAACAGACAAAAGACAGAAGAGGACCAGGCAACACCAGGACCTGGAACAGACATATTGTACTCAAGCAGAACAGATACAGAAGAGAGACACATGGAGGAGGGAGGATCAGACATGTGATGCAATGGTGGTCTCTCTGTTCCTCTGTACTTTTGCTTCCACTTGGAAGGTTTCTTTTTATTTTTAGTTTAGTTTTTTTTTTCCTTAGGGGCAGTTGGGATTCTGGGGAACACTGAGGGAACAGGACCAGAACTGAGAGAACAGTGCTGTAAAATGAAATTAACAGGTTTTTTCCTTTGGATTGTGGGTTTCTTTTAAAATTCTTTAAGTAGAGTCAAATTTGCCTGATGCAAATTTGCATAAAGTGAATACTGTCTGTATTCTAAATAAAATTTTACAATTAAAAAAAATAACTGCTGAGCTGTTGTTGCAATTTATCCTGGCCTCTTCCTGACTTTCTAGCATGCATTGTGGGTGCCATTTTTTTTTAGGAGAGGCAGAATGTATATGGTCTTGAGAATCAGAACGTTCGGGCCTTGTTTTAGTTCTGGTGCTGACAGTTTCTACCAGCATGGCCCTTGGCAGGTCACTGAAACTCTCTGAGACTCAGTTTCCTGATTTGGACAGTGGAGATAATGATTCTAATACTTTTAGGGTTGTGGTGAAAAAAGTGCATTGTAAACCTTATTGTATTACATAAATATGAGTTGTAGTTATGATTAATGAATATAAGGAAATGTCTCAGGTGGAAATAGGAAAATATTCACAACTACTGGGCCACTTTCCTCTGAAGGTTTTCCTTATTCCCTTTTAAATCCATAATGTAAATCTAGTGAGGGAGAGAATCCTTGCTGCTATCAATTCCTTCTTTTCAGATTATTTCATTTGCATAGTGATTCAACATTTGAGTTTTAGGATAGGAAAATAAAGTCACTCTGAATAATCTGTTCTTAATATTTCTCCTGTCACTGTGTGTGTGTTTGTGTGTGTGTGTGTGTGTGTGTGTGTGTGTGTGTGTGTTAGTCCAGAAAGGCAGACTGGCAATGTATAAAGACCTGAACTTAGAGCCAGGAAATTAAATTGCCACCTCAGAATTTACTAGTTGTATAACCCTGGGGCCACTAAACAATTCATAACTGTCCCTTGGAGCTGCATATTGACTTTGAAACCACATGTGTTCTAGAGTTTGATGTATTTGCTCTAGGTAATGCTCTACAACTGTACCTTGCAGAGGTACAACCCATTATTGGTAGAGGGAGTTTCTCTCACCAAGAAAACTTTAAATGTCAGGATTAAAAAGTTTGTATTTAATTTGATAGAAAATGAAAGATTTCAAGTACCCAGGAAATTTGAACATTAGAAAAAATTATTTTGATGAGATATGAACATTAGAAAAATTATTTTGGGGATTGGTGTAAATAATGAATTAGGATAGGGGAAAATGAAAAACAAAATTGAAACTATATTGTTAGACTACCCTTATAGTATAAGAAACAGGTAATGGGGCCCTGAACTCACTGATTGGCAGTGAGAATAATGGACATCAAAGAATTTGCAAGCTGGTCTTCCCCGCTGAGTGATTTGTAGAATTTTCTCAAAATTTTTAGGCTACTACAGAACATCAACAGGCTCTATTTCTTGTACCATAATAGTGTAGCACCTAGCACTGGCAGGAATCACAGGCATTATTTAATCACATTCCTTTATTTTATAGGTGAGGAAACTGAGGCTTAAAATTTGTTTGTAGAAGGTCACACAGGTAGTTGAATGGTGGAAGAGGGATTCAAATCCTTTGATGAGAAATACAACATTCTCTTCTGCTGTAACTTCAGAAAAGGGCAAAGCTATTGCCAGGTTTTGGACTGGGAAAATGGAGGAAATGAAGTTTAGATTATGGATAATTTTTATAGCCTAAGGTTATGAGTTCAGTTTTAGATATCTAAAAGAATATGTATGTGGAGAATTTTCTATTTAATTAACAATCTGTTTCAGTCTTGCTGACAAGAATACCACTTTTTTTAGGATAAAAACAGTACATAAAATAATTTATTATTGTATAGACAAAGTGCTAGAGTTTGTGTTCCATTAGATTCACCTTTGATAAACTAGGGTTATCTCCATATTCACTTGTATAATGGGTGGATATTGGAATTGGGAGATTTTTTTTTTTTCTGGAGATCTCCTCCCTCCCCCTACTGCCATCAATCTCTGTTTTTGAAATCAATCTCTTTCTCTTTCTCTCTCTCTCTCTCTCTCTCTCTCTCTCTCTCTCTCTCTCTCTCTCTCTTTCTTTCTCTCTCTCTCTCCACAGCTATATTCGGTTTCCAAATCCAGAACATCATTAAAGGATACCATGGTATCTTTAATCTTTTCATTTTATGTTTTGCTCTTGCCACCATCTTTCTTTAGAAATTTACTCTGTGCTGACCCTCATATTGCTTCCTGACTCCTTAACAATTTTTCTTTTCCTGAAATTTTTTTCTGGTAGTTTCTCTTTGAAGTAGAATTGAATTTGCATCTGTTTTGAAATGCTGTGAAGATCAGAGAGTGTCTATTGGTTTATAGAAATCGTTGTTGTTTTTCCTTCATTCTTGAAGAGGACCAATGACATCAGGAGGGTTATGTTTTGACTTGCAAGTCAATTGGATTTAAGTGAGGAAAGAGGATGCAAAGTCACCAGCCTCACTCTCTTCTTTGGAGGCATCTAGCTCCAGTGGCAAGATACAGATCAGGACAGCTAGAGATGGCCTTGGATGCAGTGGGAGATAGGGATTCCATTAGAAGATCATTCTAACTTATCCTCCACAAATATAGATAAAACTGAGAACTTTCTTTACTAGGTGAACTGTTCTGACTCTGTGGGATGGATTGAACTTCATTATTAATTCGTTCCTCACAGGGATTTAAGATTAATGACTTTAGATGCTGTGTTGTCAGTCTGTAGTTGGTGTTTATGAAAGGGGCTCTTACACATGTACAAAGTGCTATTGCTGGTCAGTGCCTTGGAGAGACTAGAGCATAGGACACATTATGCAACTTGTTCAGGCCTGCTAGCTGTGTCGAGAAATATTTTTGATTAACTTTATAGCAAGAATTTAGGGCATTTTCAAAGAGGTTTTAGTAAGCCTTGGATTACTCCTTTTCCTCATTCTCTTTATTTATATTTTGATTGTTTCACTCCTTTGCTGAAGCCATCCAGTGAAAGATAGTGGTATAAGGGAAGGGGCCTTGGGGGCCTTCACTCAGTCAAGTTCAAAGAAATGGCCTTGGTCTTTGGCCTCTACTTTTTTTTTCTTGTCTATTCTAGGTGAAGAGATTGGAGCCTCCAAGCTTGTGAATTTTTAAAGGTCTGGATAGGGAGTGCCCAGGCTTCCCAAAATCCAAGTTTATATCCCATTTAGCACTGGTATCTAGCTAGCTCAGAAGTGACCAAGAATGATTCTTGGGGTCTGTCCAATAGTAGCTGTGATATGAACTCATCCAGCATTCATGCTGCATCTGGATGTGAACTTGATGGAATAAATGCTGTATTAGAATGAGCTAAGTTTGGGTCCATTTTCCCTATAAACCAAAGAAGAATAGGAAAGAATCTATCCCTAAGATATTGGAGGAGGAAACATTTGTACTTTTGTTGTTTCTATAAAAAATTTCTTTCTAAAAGCTAACTGATGTTAAGTGGTTAAAAGGAACTGGGACACTAGTAAGTTATGTAATAGTGTGTATGTTAGGTACAGGCCTGACATTGGCCATCTGTTAGTTCACATCCAGTATTAGGATGAAATGAGTCATTCTTAAGTCACTGAGTTGTAAATAAAAGGAGGTTTATTTAGTCCTAACATAGCAAGTATATAAAGTAGCATTTAACTTGGGTAGATAAAACCCCCTTTGTCTACATGTGGAAATATATCTGGCCATCAGGATAAAGTGTGGTGACTTGTGTGGTATTCAGACATACACAAGTCTGAAGGGCATTGATCCTGTGTGGTGAAGACTTTTTATGCCTGTAGGTGACCAGAAAGCTACATTAGCACATACGGAAACTACCAGGAAGCTGCATTAATTGGAGACATAGCTTAAGCCTTGTGCCATTCTTAGGTCAACCAAGTCCTAAGTTTGTTGCCATTTTGGGAAACTTCAGTCAAACCTATGAGGGAGAAGATGTGGGGAAGAGAGGAATCCTGGTAGATACTGGTCATGTCATAGAGGAGAACATGGCCAATGGAGGCTGAGATTGATGACAGTAGAAATATCCCCTCTTCCCCGAGGTATACTAGAATCCTGAGAGGCAGATGTGGCCTCCTTGGCTTTGGGAAAGTGAGCTGGAGCCTACATATTAATATACTCAACTCCGATTTCTTTCTAAGGCTATTCTAAGCCAAAAGCAGACATGAGAAAAGGATATTTGTAGATGGAAGAGATGATGTATTATCTTAAAATTTTAAACAATGAGAAATCTAGGTGGTATAATTTTTAGTTATTTAGTGAGGTAAAATAAATTTCTTAAAGCAAATAAAAACATCTGGTAAGCATATTTCATGTGTCATATAACATTTTATATGTTTAAGGAGTAAATTAGTGACATTTGGAGACTGTACAATAACTGATGTTGGAAGAACTAGGACAACTGTAATAAGAAAAGTGTGGTTTTGCCCCACACAAAAATCATGTTGTAGGCCAGCAAGATAATAACATCCTGTATACCCAGAAGGGCTTCTCTGTCTGCATAGATCTCCTTTACTCTCAGAGAGATCTATTTTTAAATTGGCACTGACTATGACCTTAGTAAGGAGAATACTGGTAGAATACATTTAAGTTCCTCATTATGCATTCAGTACTCTTACTTGGCCACTGAAGACATTAAGAACAAAATTTTCGTTTTCCCTCTTTCTGTTCTTTACTCTGTATTTCTATAAATTTGAACTTTTAAAAATAGAAAAAAAAACCCTGCAAACCAAAAAGTAAATTCTAAATTAATGGAGTTTATTTCCTTAGCTAATAATTATGATAAAATGAGAATTTTTAGTTATAAAACTTTAGAGTTGGAACATACCTTACTGATTATTCTGCTTCTTATAATAGAACAGTTGGACATTTAACTTATGGGTATTTTGTCAAACTCTAGCACCTTTGAATTATCAGGAAGGCCTTGGAGAAAAGAAGATATTTTGTTTGATTTTGTAGCTGTCCCCAGGGTTGGTGAGCCTGTGGCATGGAAACACTTGAGATGTCAAAGTGGAGCATTAAGCTTCCTCAAAGCTTTTCTACCAAAATAAATGCAACAACATTAAGGACCCTAGTTGTCTGAGAACTTTTAGAATGCTTGCTTCAGTTTACCTTAAACTATCTCCATCATCTTAGTCAACTTGAGTTGAATTTGAGTGACTATATAATTTAATATGGATTATTTAATCAAATAGGTATATTAACTATTAATGAGCTGATAAACATTATCTTTATTTTAAAATTGTTAGGTCTCTTCCAGCTCTAGATCTATCATCCTGTGATCAAGAGTTTTAATACATGTGATTCTATTGTTAGTTTGGTCTTTTCATTTCTTAAATAGAAACAATAACAATGCTAACTTTTTTCATGAATGGATTATCTCGATCAACACAATCTAATATATAGTTCAAAAATGTGAAACTGTTCTTTTCATATAAGCATTAAATGTTCCCTGAATCACATGCTTTGTGAGACTTTGATGTCCCTACAATGTGACTGATTTTGTGAATTGTAAATCATTTGGGGAATTCTAAGTTTTATCTGCTTTTCAGAATATCAGCACAGTGTCCCTCCTGATAAGACTACACATCTTGACAACTTGCTAAAATAATATGGTTAGTTTTTGCTTTCAATTTCAGATTTGCAGAATGTATTTTATAAAATTCCCTTGTAGGACTGATGCATATGTTCAAGGTGGTGGTGTATTTCATAAGATCAGTATGGATAAGGACCATAAATTGTCTGGTGAACTATAAACATGCATAATGATTAACATAAGAATTGTGCTAGAAAAAATGGAATAGTCCCAACCATTTCATGGATCTTTTAAAATTTATTTTTATTTTTTCTATGCAAATTATTTAACATATTTTTTCCAGAAGTACATTCTTTCTTTCCCTTATTTTGAAGTGTTTGAAGATTAAAAAAAAACATGATATTTTCTACTATCTTTTGCTTCAGGCTTCCTTTTAAAAATACATACATTGATTTCTTGCTGATGCCACTAGCAGATGTACTTCACAGAATCTGTAGGACTTTTTATTTATGAAGTCTTATGCAGGCAGTTTGTTTAG
The DNA here is from genome assembly GCA_011680675.1 of Gymnobelideus leadbeateri. Taxonomy (NCBI): domain Eukaryota; kingdom Metazoa; phylum Chordata; class Mammalia; order Diprotodontia; family Petauridae; genus Gymnobelideus; species Gymnobelideus leadbeateri. The sequence goes on from WOXC01004869.1 coordinate 63,293, forward strand.
ACAATGAAAATTGTTTGATTACTGATCATTAAGCACCACTGACTGCATGATGCTTTTCTTAGTTCCCCAACTACTAGTGCCCTTACTCACTCTATTGTAGCTAACAACCTTTTATATTTATTTGATAATTATACAGCATATACGGTACACATATTTTATATTGTTTATACTGACATAGTAAATGTTAATCTAACCTGATAAAATATAACTCCTTCTAGCTATGCCAGATTTTAATCTGTATTATACAGCAGCAGTCATCAAAACTGCTTGGTACTGGCAGAGGTGTAGAGTAGTGGATCAATAGAATAGATTGGGTACAGGAGACCCAGCAGCTAATGAATATAGTAATCTATTGTTCGATAAACCCAAGACCCCAGTTTTTAGGATAAGAATGCACTATTTGACAAAACCTTCTGGGAAAACTGGAATACAGTATGGCAGAAACTGGGTATAGATCATTATCTAACACCATATACCAAAATCAAGTCTAAATGGGTGCATGATCTAGGTGTAAAGGATGATACTGTAAGCAATCTGGGAAAGCAAGGAATAGTTTACCTGACAGATTTGTGGAGAGGGGAAGACTTTAGGACCAAACAAGAATTAGAGAGCATTATAAAATGCAAAATGGATAATTTTGATTACATTAAATTGAAAAGCTTCTCTACAAACAAAGCCAATGTAACCAAGATCAAGAGGGAGGTGGGAAATTGGGAAAGAATTTTTACAACTTATGTCTCTGATAAAGGACTCATTTCTAAAATCTATAGAGAACTGAGTCAAATCTATATGAATACAAGTCATTCCTCAATTGATAAATGGTCAAAGGATATGAACAGGCAGTTTTCAGAGAAAGAAATTAAAGATATCTATAAGCATATGAAGAAATGCTCTAAATCACTATTAATTAGAGAAATGCAAATCAAAACAACTCTGAGGTACCACATCTCTCCAGTCAGATCGGCTAAGATGACAAAACAGGAAAATGACAAATGCTGGAGAGGATGTGGGCAAATTGGAACACTAATGCATTGCTGGTGGAGTTGTGAACTTATCCAACCATTCTGGAGAGCAATCTGGAATTATGCCTAAAGGACCGTAAATAATTTCATGCCCTTTGACCCAGCCATACCACTTCTAGGGTTATATCCCAAAGAGATCATAGAAGTGGGAGGAAGATCCATATGTACAAAAATATTTATAGCAGCCCTTTTTGTGGTTGCAAAGAATTGGAAACTGAAGGAGTGCCCATCAATTGGGGAATGGCTAAACAAGTTGTGGTATATGAATGTAATGGAATATTATTGTGCTATAAGAAAGGAGGAGGGAGATGGATTTCATATTTACCTGGAGAGGCTTATACAAACTGATGCTGAGTGAGAAGAGTAGAATCAGAAGAAATTTGTATACAGTCACAGACACTACATATGTGTGATGACCAACTATGACAGACTGGACTCTTCTCAGCAATGCAATGATATAAGTCAACCCCGAAAGACTCATGAAAGAGAGGAATGCGACATCCAGAGATATAATTAGAAAGAACTGAGCCTGAATCCTGATGGAAGCAAACTAATTGATCTTTTTCTTTTCATTGTTTGGTTTTATTTCTTCTTTACCATTTTTCATCCTACCTAGTACAATATGCCTTTGTAATTGGACTAATGTCTAATATGAATGTATTTGCAGATCCTATACTGGACTATATGCTGTTGTGGGGGGTGGGGGAGGGAAGTAAACGAAATTTGAAAATCAAGGAACTATAGAATTGAATCATTAACTGAAACTAAACTAATAAATTAATTTTAAAAAAGAAAAATATAAACTCCTTGAGAGCAGGAACTCTTGTGTTTTTATTTCTGAATAATAATGCCTTGGAAAAAAGTAGGTGCCTGTTGATTACTATAATGTTCTTACTTTTTGCTTGCTCTATTTTTTCTATTCTACTTTGCTTATTCTGTTGATTATATGTTTTAGATGTAGGCATTGGTATCATTCATTAATAAATTCATACAGCAAATAATTTTTAAGTTCCTGCTATATATAGAGCACATTAAGTAAGATACAATGGATTAACAAGTACATTGGGTGGAGAGTATACTCTAGTAGACATAGATGACTATTATATACTGTTATTTTTAATTCTAGAATCAATGAGAAGGTACAGCAGTTGATTGAGTAGGGAAGGGACATATTTGAATCTATCCTTGTGGAAAATTACTTTTGTAGTAGTACAGAGAACTGACCTGACTGGTGACACTCTTAAGACATCAGTTAGGTAAGAAATGATGAGGGCCTGGACTAAGATGGTAGCACTTTGAGAATAGAAGAGGGGTTAGATGCAAGAGATGCTGTAAAGATAGAAGTGGTAAGATGTGGTACCTTAATTAGATATGTAGGTTGAAAGAATAAGGAATCAAGGATAATATCAAGATTGTAATACAAACATCGGTGGGATTGGTGGTGCTTTTGTCAGAAATTGGGAAGTTTGGAAGAGAGGATGATTAGAAATCAAGGGCAATAAGTTCAGTTTTAGAGAAGTTGTATTTAAGATGCCTGTGGGACATAAATTTTGAAATATATAATAGGCAATTGGCAGGGTGGGACTCAGGTGAAAGACTAAAGCTGAGAATATAGATTTGGGAGTTTTCTTCATAGAGACGATAATTAAACTTATGACAGTCGATGAGATGACCAAGAGAGTATATAGCAAGGGTTACTTATCTGGGATAGATGTGCTTAGATTTCAAGGAATTTCTTGGTTTTGGATAAAGAAGAAAGAATCTTTAGTTTCACTTACCTTTAACTGAAATTTAGCACTTCCCTCAATTATTTAAAAAATTATTCTGAGAAGGTGGCCCATAGGGTTCACTACACTTTCAAAGGGTTGCAGAACAACAAAAATAGTAGCAACAGCAGCAGCAGCAGCAACAACATCAAGGTTAAGAACTACTGAGAGAGAAGAGGAGAGGGATAGGATTCAGGACTAAATTTTGGGGAATAGCCACCATTAGGTGGCATAGGGTGGATGATGAACTAGTAAAAGAGCCTGGGAAGGAGCAGTTATAGATATATAGAACCAGAATCAAGTTGCATCATGAAAACCCAAAAAGCAGAGATTATCTAGAAGGAGAAGGTGATAAACAGTGTCAAAAGTGAAAAATAGGTTGAGAAGGATTAGGACTGAGAAAATACTGTAATTTTGGTAATTTGATAGATGGTAACTTTGGAGAATTTGGGGCCTTGGGGTAGCTAGGTGGTGTAGTGAATAAAGCCCCAGGCCAGGAGTCAGCAAGAGGAAGAGTCATCTTCTTGAATTCAAATTTGACCTTAGATACTTAGTAACTGTGTGACCCTAGGCAAATAACTTAACCCTTTTTGCCTCATTTCCTCATGAACTGGAGAAGGAAATGACAAACCACTCCAGTATCTGCCAAAAAAAATCCCCAAATAGGGTCATAAAGAGTGAAACATAACTGAAAATTGAGTTTGGAAAACAACTTTGGAGAGATCAGTTTCAATTTAGGAAAGAGACTGCAAGCCAGATTGCACAGAATTCAGGAGATAAAGAAAGAAAGTGGAGGCAGTGATTATAGGCAACTTTTTCAAGATATTTTGCTGAGAAATGGAGGACAGATATGGGATGATAGCTTAATGGATCTAGTGAAGGTTTTTAAAAGGATTGGAGAAAATTAGGTGTGTTTGAAGGAAGGAAGGGACTCTGAGGGGGAGAGGTAGAAAATTTGAGTCGAGGGATGACTGAGGATGCAGTTTTCTAGAGCAGATGGGAGGGAATGGGATCAAACATGTATGTAGACGGGTTGTACTTGGCAAGGAGAAGGGCTGCTTCATTATTTGATTTTGGGAGAAAGGAACAGAGAGTGGGAGATGATTTCAAGATGGAATGAGAATGGGAGAAAAGGGGGGGCACAAATTTAATAGCCTCAAATTTTTTGTTTAGTTCTCAAATCAGATATGGTTTTGAAATATTTTTATGATGATGGTTATGATAGATGATGATGATGATGATGATGATGATGATGATGATGATGATGATGATGGTAATAATTTGCAGCGGGTTGTTTTTTTTTTTTGTACTGTATAAGAAACACAGCTTATTTTTTACCAAACACACACAACTTGGAACACTGCGAATGTTATTTCAGAGCACCAGTAGATATTCTAATTTAGACTAAAACTGAAATGTGAAAACCATGTTAGATTTTTGAATATAGACATACATAGAAAGACAGCAACAAAATAATTTTATTCCATAAAACAAAGTAGCTGACTTTTTAATACTATATTTTATAAGATACTTATGTACAAATTGTTAGCAGAGTGTTTTGAAGCTGTTTAAAATTCTATTTATGATTTTGTTTTCTTTTTAAATTGAATACTATTAAGAAACATGCACCATATGTACTTTACCATTCATTTTCCTTATTTATAGAACAATTTTAATTTATACTCTTTTTTTTTCTTTTCCTCACTTGTGATATATTCTTCCCTCAATGCCACATGTGATTCTATGGAAAGAATTGGACTTAAGAAAATACACTGAACTTTATACATCCCATATTTTTTTTTTTACTAAAATATAGCACAACCTGAGAGTATTTTTAAAATTTTTAAATATTCTAGTCACAACATTTTGTGATAATTTCTGAAACTAGGTTTTGATTGCTTTAAGGAGAAAAGGCATTTCTAGTTTGTCTAAACTGGGAAATAGAATAGGTAAAAATCACAGGACCTGCTATTCAGTGAAGTCTTGATAAATGTCTGAACTTTCTTTTGCTTAGTTGAATTAAAGTTTATCAGTCAGTGCTGGGAATGAAGTTCACTTTAAATCATAGTGTCCTTGATGGTGTGCTTTAAAGTCCTTGATAACCAGTTTACTCAATCTTCTTTTGCTGACAATGATTTATGTAACCCTCATGTCAGAGACACATAGGATAAGGAGACCCCCATGTCCACTTTGGGGGAATATATATTTTTTTTCATTTTCATTGCTTCTAGTTCCCATATACAATTACCAGGAAAATATTTCTTCAGTTTACTGTAACTCTCACTTGGAAACACAAAGTTCATAATATAACACATGATATATTTTTTTAAAAAAGAGAGAGAATAAAATGGAGACTATTGAACAAGAAAACATTAGTTTAAATAAAAGTATGTAAATCCCTAGAGTTTATTTCAGTCCAAAATGAGTTTCTTTTCTTCCATATATTTTATTCTCTCTCAGCCTTTGTCACTTTTTGTCTCTTTCTCTGGCTTTCTTTTGCCTTCATCATCTTTTCTTCTAATTTCCTTATACATTCTATTTTTCAGTTTCTTGGGCATAAAGTGTCTCTAGAAGTTTCCAGTCTTTCAGGCTTATTTTCCCCTTACAAGATTTGGAAAATTCAGTTCAATTTGTTGAGTATTTATTAAACGTCTATTTGTACAAGCCATTGAACTAACCAGGAATACAAAGACACAAATGAAACAATTCCTGCCCTTGAGGGGAGGTATATATAGGCTATATAAATATATTAGCAATAAAGTATAATTGAAACAAATGCATTACAAGAAAGAATGAGGGGAGAGAGAGAGAGAGAGAGAGAGAGAGAGAGAGAGAGAGAGAGAGAGAGAGAGAGAGAGAGAGAGAGAGAATATTAACTACTTGGGGACCTGGGAAAGTCAGAGAAATGTTTACAGATGAAGTGTCATCTGAATTATATCTTGAAGGATCACCAGGAGTTTTTGAGGTATAGATTAGGGTCAAGTGTGTTCTAAGCATGGAGAAAGACTTGTTATGAAAGCATGGAGACAGAAGAAGATAGAGAATATGGCATTTGAAGAACATCTCATGATATAATTTGTCTAGAATATAGAGTTCTAGATGGAATTAGTTGAAAATAAGGTTTTAAGGATAAGTTGGATATAGACTGTGGAGGTCTTTGAGTATCATCAATTTGAATAATTTTCATTTTATCCCAGAGGCAAAATCCTGAAAACTTTTGAACAAGAGAGTGCTGTGATTAGCCCCATGTTTTAGGAATATTATTTTCCAACTATCAGGAAGATCTGTAGAAGTATTTTCAGGTGATTTCAAGACTACTTAAGAATTTGTTTAAAAATGCCTTTTTAACATTTTTGGCAATAAATATGCAAATTTACATTATTCAGTTTTATCAGGTAGAGAAGGTAGGAGAGACATATTACCTAAAGTTTGTTGTAGTGCTGGGAATTTAAACTCTGAATCCTTGCAAAAAAAAGAGTAAAAGTTTTGATTTCCAATTTACACTTAAGGAAAAATGTGGAGAAGGCTTAAATGACTTCTCTAAGAAATTCTGTACATCCCATATAGCCTACCTTAAATGGTACCTTCTCCATAAATTAAATTGCATTTAACATTTATTAAACACTTACTTTGTACAAGGCACTACAAAGCCTTCATTGATCCTTTCCAGCAGGAACTAATCTCTCTCCTTTAAATTTCTATAGCATTTTGTGCCTCTTAGGCAGATGCAACCTGTCTCATATTTGCATAGGTCTTTAGGTTGAGGGACTGTGACCTTATAATTTTTGTTTCTTTAATATTTAATGATTTTGCATAATGTTTCCTATAGTAGATACTAATACAAGTTTGGTAAATGAATGAACAAATAAATGAAAAGTGATTCTGAGGTGAAATTGGAAATAGGTTTTAAGAGATCATTTATAATTCTTTCTGTGAGGGAATTAGAAACATGTTCAATAAGCACCAATTGAGTTGATGTTTTGTTACATTGATACCTGTCTTCTGTGAAGAAGAATCTCCAAGACAACTCCTCCATTTCAGATAGGCCATCATGTAGTGTATGTTTCCTATCTACTTGGTCCAGATGATAAACAACAACCTAGAAGTGAATGGTTCTGTATTCTGTAATCGGTTTCCCAAAAAATTCATCTTTATGTGTATAGGACAATCTCAGGCAAAGGACAGTTTTTCACTTTGAATTATACTTTTTGCTAATAGTTATAGAGTTTAGAGAATATTAAAAATAAAATTTGTGTACTCTAGGATAATCATCAGAATACTTCTTTGAATATGAAATTAAGTTTTCTTAATGGTCATTCAAATTGACATTAGAACTGATATACATATATACATACATTCATGCATGCCTACATACATGCATATGTGTGTATGTACATATATACATATGCAGCTAGGTGGCACATTGAATAGATGGGTATGGATGAGTCAGAAAGATTCACTGTCTCAAGTTTAAATCTGGACTCAGATACTTACCAGCTATATGACCCTGGGCAAGTCACTTAACTCTATTTACCTCAGTTTCCTCATCTGTAAAATGAACTGGAGAAGAAAATGGCATACCAGTCTAGTATCTTTGCCAAGAAAACCCCAGATGGAGTCATGAAGAATCAGACATGCCTAAAAAATGACTGAGTGTGTGTGTATGCATATATTTGTGTGCATGTATATATGTATGTCAGAGATGAGATTCAGAAAAATATACCTTTAAATACAAGAAAAACATTAAGAATGAACTTTTCTATGTAACTTATGTTGATTAGCATTAATTTATAGAAAGTGATGCATTATATGAAATGAAATGTTTGCTTTAATCATGGTGGGGGGTGGGGGTGAAGAGGAAGCACATAATTAACTAATCCTCCTACAAAACATTAACATTTTCTGAGGTTAAAAAAAAACAAACTTGTGGGGCCTACTTTTATAAAGACCTCTCTAGGATTTAATATGTGGCTACTTAAAACTAAAATAGGATGATATTTAAAAATATATAGTTAAGTATAACATATTTGAAAATATTTCATTCATAAATTTATTAGATTCACTTGGATATATTGGTTTTCTTATGTTTGTCACACAAATCCTTTTATTGCCATAGGAGCTGAATCACTGTAGCTCTTATTACATAGATTTTTTCCCTCTCAATCTGTAGTATTAAGTGGGAATTAGTTTTCTAAAACTTATTTGACATCTTTTTGTCACTAATCATAAGTATAGTATAATACTGATTTAATATTTTATTCTTCAAATTTGTCTTGGTAACTAGAATGTAGCTATAATTAAATATGTAGAGTTTGGAAAATCACTGAAGCTGTGTGGACTACTATACATATAGTAAAATTATTATTTTTTCTTAAAGAAGCATGATTAGTAAAATAAATTTCTGACCTTAAAAATGTACTTGGAAGCCCATTGAGATCTAAAGCTGATGGGAAGAAATGTCAGTTTTTATTTATATTTCTTTCTACTGGTTTTCTTTGAGATAACTATATATTCTGATCTTTTTTTTTTGCATGTGTCTGTAAGTGCATTTTATAGTTTTATTATGTTTTATATTGAATAGAAGAATGAACAAATAACGGTCAATCATTTAAAAACTTTTTGCTAAGTTTAGTTTTTGGAATAAAAACCAGAAATTTACAAATATAAAAAGTTAAAAATCAGCATTTATCCACCACTACTCTTCTTCCTAACTGGTCATCCATATGTAGTCCTTTATAATATGTAAAGTGCCATCTTCATAGCAACCCTGGGAGACAGGTATTAACAAATTATTATCATCATTTTACAGCTGACCATAACATTTATTTTGCTATTCCTCATTAAAAAAAACCCAAAGATATCAAAAACTTTCTAGAAATAAAATGGATCTGGATTTAAATATCTTTTCAATTTAGTTATGGGCAAGGACCTAAAAGTCTCCTGAAAATAGAGATGTCATTATGTCAGAAATAAAGATCTCATTTTTCTAGTATCTCAAAACTTTTACTCAGGTATTTCATTGTGGTGTGGATGTAGACTTGAGTCCTCAAAGACCATGCCAGCTAGGGCTATGTAAACACATTAAAAAAGATAAAATTCTAAAGTGGCCCTCATACTTATGTAGCATTTTTCTTTTTCTGAAGTTTACCATGACAGAGTGGCATAAATGGGAGAATTCACTAGAAAAAAGAATTTTAGGCCATCTATAGATATTATTTTAACTGTTGGTATTTTTAGTGTTATAAGTGAACAATAAGAGGAGTTGTTCTGTATTAATACTGTTTTATTCATCAGTAAATGTAACCTAAAGACAAAAAGAAGTTGAAGCTACATCGAAGTATTCTCCTTAAATAAAGAAGTTGGTTTCATTGTATACCCAAAGGCAAAAAAAATATAATGTCAGGTTACCTTTGGTAATTTTGCCTTGTGCAATAGGAATGTAAATTTTTAAGATCTTCCCTGCCCCTTCTTTAAGTGCACCTGGAGCCTGTGGTGGGAGGCTTGTTTTTCAAGAACACCCACACCCTGGTGCTGTGTGATTGGGCAGTGGGTCAAGAGGGTTGTTACATTCTCTGACCCAGGAGAAGGCTATATAATCCCTGATGTGAGATTTTGTTTTGGGGCTCATTTTGAGAAGCGTTGTATGATTTGACTAGATGAGACTCTGGGCAGCCGTTGAGAGCCCCCCGGCTTTGAAAAACCCAGATGTTGATGCTTCCTTCTCTGGTAACTGACTAGGTATGGATGTAATGGTCAAGACAGCTGGAGGCCTATCTACTTGATGTGTTTTTTTTATTTTCTTGTAACTTCTGTCTGTGTACTCTGAGGTTCGGGGTGCTGACTTTTTCCCCTAAACAAGGTAAATGATATGTTTTTTTTTAAAGCAATTGGGGTTAAGTAACTTGCTCAAGGTTACACGGCTAGTCATTATTTATGTGTGGGTGCTCATTTTCTGAGGCCGGATTTGATCTCGGGTCATCCCAACTCCAAGACCAGTGCTCTTACTCACTGTGCCACCTAGCCACCCCTTTAGGGCAATTGGGGTTAAGTAACTTGCCCAAGGTCACACGGCTAGGTTTTTGTTTGTGTGGGTTAAGTGTCTGAGGCCGGCTCAGAACTCAGGTCCTTCTGACTCCAGGGCCGGTGCTCTGCTCACTGCGCCACCTAGCCATCCCAAATGATATGTTTGATTGAAGTAAGCTTGTTAACCCATTTTGAGTTGCTTTCCTTTAGAAAATCAGATCTAAGAAACTGTGTTGGCAGCTACTCTGGAGATGCTGGAGTGCTTGCTGCTACACCTTGTTGTTCTTACAGTGATCTCAAGCATAAAGAAACCACAAAGATGAATGCAGAGTGAAGCAGATTATTTTGTTTTGTTTTGTTTTTCTTCTTTCTCATGGTTCCTCCCATTCAGTCTAATTCTTCTATACAACATGACTAATGTGAAAATATATTTAATAGGAATTTGTATGTAGACCCTATATCAGACTGCATGCTTTCTTGGGGAGGGAGGTATAATGGTAATAGGAATTTTAAGATCTTCCCTGCCCCTTAATAATCCTAGTTGAATTTGAGGACCTTTCCTGATTTGAAAATAAACTCTGCCCCCTGATAGGCTGCATGTGGTCACATGGAGCCTGTGGTGGGAGGCTTTTTTTTCCAAGAAGGCACAACTTTTGTTACTTTGTAATCAAGTGGGTCAGGAGGATTGTGATGTTCTCTGACCCTGGAGAAGGTTATACACACACACACACACACACACACACACACACCTGAGGCGAGGTTTTGCTTTGGAGCTCACTCATAGGAAGAGTTGTGTGATTTGGCCAGATGAGACTCTGGGCAGCTGTTGAGCCCAGATGTTCAAACCCAGATGGTGGTGTTTCTCCCTCTGGTAACTAACTACCTATGGATGTAATAGTTAGACAGCTAGACGCCCTGTCTGTTGGTCTGCTGAATTATGTTACTTTCTCTGTATTTTTGTTTGTTTATAATTTCTGTTTGTATTCTCTGATGGTAAGGGTGCTGACTTTTCCCCCTGAACTATGTAAATGATATATGCTTGATTGATTAAAGTAAGATTATTAGCCCTTTTTTGAGTTGCTTTCCTTTAGAAAAGCAAATCAAAGAACTTGTGCTAGTAGCCATCCTGGGTAGGGTGCTTGCTGTTACAGGAGGAGGAGAGGAAGGGGGAGAAAGTTTAAAACTTATGGAAATTAATGTTGAAAACTAAAAAATAGACAAATTAACTTAAAAAAGCAGAAACACAAAGAAAATTTCAGCCAGTTCACCAACATCTTCTACAAAAGGATGATGAAAAAGAGAAACTTTATGAAGAACACGATAAGGCCTTTGAAAGCCGTAGTGTCAAAAATCAAATAGAAATAGATCCCTGTGGACCACATATGAAACCACATGTTAACATCACATATGTTCTATTGATTCTTTATTAATCTACTTCCTATTCTGGGTTTTAGATTAAATCAAAATATATCTTAATATTTTGTTAACTTGTTTCCTACAAAGATAGGTATAAGATAGGATGTTAAAAACAGACATTGAAAAATGTGAAAGAAATTAAAGATTTGTATACTCCTGAGAAGCCTCCTATGTTTTCATTATGGATAATTCTTCAAGAAAAGAGCCATATGATTATTAATTTTATAGCTTCAATAGAGCTTAGATATATTTGTCCAACCCTCCCATTTTGCAAATGAGGAAATAGTTATAGAAAGGTGAAGTTACTGTGTGATCATTCAGTTAATAAATAGTAGAACCACCATTGGAACCCTCTAAATTCAGGACTTTCTCCATTATCCTACACTGTGTTGCAAGGAGCCTAGCAAAGACTAAACAAAAGTTCTTTCACTTCTACAGAGTGGTAGTGCTGCTATCACATGAGTAACAACTCATCTGTGCCTACCATTGAAAAACTTACTCAGTATTCTGCATTTTATTGCTTAGCCAAAGTATCTTCTTACTTCATGTTACTTTAAGAGAAAAACAGGTCAATGAAAATACTAATAGGTTTCATAGCCAAGTTCTTCTCCCTGATGAGAAAAGAGTGCTTCATTTATAGTTTTGCAATTGATTGGTAAGATAATGGAGAAATAAGGATAGTACAGAGTGAAAAGATGAATTAGGTGTGGTGATGCAATATAGAACAAATAACCAGGAGGATGGATTATGTTATATTGAGCAGTTGTTTTCTATTCTGTTTAAGGCACTACAGTATCTGATACAAAAGAGAGTTTTCCATAGTTCCTAATGGCAGTATTTTCTAGTGTGATAATTGCCCACTATGGTAATGTCAGGTTTGAAAAAAATAGCAGAAAAGCCTGGCCTAGACTCATTCCTATATTGCCTATCCTGTGTAATTCATGTCATGTTTTCTGATAAATCTACCCCAAAGGAAGTACCTAATATGTGGAAGCATTCTTTGAGTTTTCTTGACATTTTGTTGATACCAATAAAGGATTCACTGTCTGTCCATTATCCTTTTCTCTCAATACATAAATAGGTTCCACCCCACCCCCTTTTTCTGGTTACATGTGGACATATGTTGGTCATCTCTATTCTCCTGTTAATTCCTCATTTATAAAGTGTTTTAGCTTGCTCTTATCTACTGTGCAAAATTCTGTTACTGTGGAGGTTATATGCAATTTAAATTCTTTAGAGACCAGTTTTCTATGACGTGAGGCTATATAATATCATTGGTAGACTATTAGTGTTAAAAATTGACCGTTTCAAGGAGAAACTAGGAGTCGTTAGAGGAACTGTAATTCCAAAGGCTATTGATCTTCCCCCCCCCCCCCAGTGTCTCTTTAAGACATGTTCTGAGAAAAAAAAAAAACATTATGGTTTACCCATTAAATTACCTATCATAATCTAGACAATATATGTTCTTCATCTATTTGGTTTTTTCCTCTGTAGGAAGTTAGGGTACTACTTTTGAATGCTTATAGATTTCATTTACAGAAAATTTTCATGATAATCTATACATAGATTTAGGAAATCCTTGATTACGATTTAGGGTATGCTATGTGAAAGTCTGAGCAGACTTCAAAATAATATTCGACAGTAGATATTTCACAATCATACAGTTGACTGAATGTTGCAAAAATGCAAAATCCTTTTGTGATTATTGGTTATTAAAATATTTAATTTGGTAGAGTAAAGCTTTAAAGTTTGTGTTCCCAAGAGGTGTCTTTCATGCTTGTTGTAGAACTATGTGATTCTTTAAAGGACATGATAACAGAAGTAACTTTAACAACTTTCTGATTACAAATATCAAAGTAGGTATGAAACAGAGAGATGTGCTGATGTAAACCATTCACTATCACAATATAAATTCAGGAAGATTTTCTTACAAATGGTGGGGTCTTTCATTTGTTCTTTTTCTTCTTTCTTTCTCTCTCTCTCTTTCTTTTTTTTCTTTCTTTCTTTTTTTCTTCCTTCCTTCCTTCCCTTCTTTCTTTCTTTCTTTCTTTCTTTCTTTCTTTCTTTCTTTCTTTCTTTCTTTCTTTCTTTCTTTCTTTCTTTCTTCCTTCCTTCCTTCCTTCCTTCCTTCCTTTCTTCTTTCTTTCTTTCTTTCTTTCTTTCTTTCTTTCTTTCTTTCTTTCTTTCTTCTCTTTTTCTTTCTTTCTTTCTTTCTTTCTTTCTTTCTTTCTTTCTTTCTTTCTTTCTTTCTTTCTTTCTTTCTTTCTTTCTTTCTTTCTTTCTTTCTTTCTTTCTTTCTCTCTTTCAGAAGACACTATGTTGGTTGCTTTAAGTCCTATGACATTGCAGAGCCTCCTAAATGTAATATATAAATTAACAGGCAACATTACCACAAAAGAAAATTTTTGTAATGTTAAGGGATAGGAAATAACTGTTTACCAGTATCAAATTCAATTTATAATCATTGATTTTGTATAACTGAGAGATCATTGACTATTTAGAGTTCAAAATCAGTGCTAGAATAGACAACATGATAAGATGAAAAGGTAAGAGAACATATACTTATAAAAGCTTCAATTCAACCATTAAAAATTTTTTGATTCTGATAAATGGAAAGAGGCAAAAAAAGTAAAGCTGATTTTGATTATTACCAGTTCTTAGAGGAGTTTACCTCATTAGGTCATCACAATGAAGATGTTAAAAGGGACTAAAAATTGCCTTAACTAACAGGCTCTTCTTGAACACTTTGTCAGGCAAAAGGACATAGAATTTAGGATTACATTGAAGTATACACTCATTCACAGAATGTAATAGATGAAGATGTCATACTTATAGTGAGTATTTCTTTACAAAACCTCAAAATTAAAAGGTAAAACAAAGGTTGCAGAAAATATGGTGTCACCCCAAACTGAGCTTGATCATCCCAAGTTTTGAAACTGGAAGGAAAACACTTTTTTCTTTTGAAAAACAAGTCCAAACCACTTATGACAAGTCAAACTCTCCCAATAAATGCATTCAGAAGATACATCTTTTGAACCAAATTCTTGATACCTCTTCAAGAAGTAGTTTACCATTTTAAAATTGTATGTTTCGTTCATAGGTTAATTAATCCTTTTTTCCCTGCCCCTCTCTCCCCCAAGTAATGAGGGGAAAAAGGAGAAGCAGCATTTATATAGCACTGTCAATGTTCCAGTCACTGTGCTAAGCAGTTTAAAAAATATTATTTCATTTGATCTTGACAACAACCCTGTGAGGTAAGTGCTATTATTTATCCCCATCTTAGATTCGAGGAAACCAAGGCATACACAGGCTAAGTGACTTGCCCAGAATCATACAGGTAGTGTCTAAGGCTAGATTGAACTTAAAGTCTTCCTAACTAGAGATCCAGCACTCTATCCAATGTGTCACCAACAGTCTACTATGTGTTAGGCACTGCACTGGGGATATGGAAAGAGGCAGAAGATAGTCCCTACCTGTAAGGAGTTCACAATCCACCCAGCACTGGCTTCTTTTTCATACTTTAGAATATTTAAGAAGGATAAGGATTGAGAAAAGGTCATGAGACATAAAAGACCCAAATAACTATTGGCTTACATGACTACTTTCTTGTCTCTGTGAAATTTTTATGAGAATGATCTATCAAAAGCATAGGATTAGGGATAGGGCCTGGACCTGTTATTTAATTTTTATAGAGCTCTTGGATGAGGAAACCCCATCTACCAATGAAGGTTTCATCTTCTTTGCAATTTATAGTCTTAGAGAATTGCCATAGAGCATGGAGAAGTCAGCAGGTCTAAGTGGTGGCACTTGAGCTCAGTTGTTCTTGGTTCATCCAGGTTAGTTCCCTAAACAGCTTTCTACCACAATCCCTTTTTAAAATCAAAGATGTTATTTATTTAAAAAAAATATGAGGAAGAAAGAATCAAGCTTTTATAGTCAAATACCTATAACAGAACACCTCTCCACTCTTTTTTTTTTTTAAGCAGTTGGGGTTAAGTAACTTGCTCAACGTTACACGGCTAGCCATTATGTGGGTGCTCATTTTCTGAGGCCGGATTTGATCTCAGGTCATCCCAACTCTGAGGCCGGCGCTCTTACTCACTGTGCCACCTAGCCGCCCCTTTTAGGGCAATTGGGGTTAAGTAACTTGCCCATGGTCACACGGCTAGGTTTTTGTTTGTGTGGGTAAAGTGTCTGAGGCCGGATCCGAACTCAGGTCCTTCTGACTCCAGGGCCAGCGCTCTACTCACTGCGCCACCTAGCTGCCCCACCTCTCCACTCTTACAAGGTTGACTGTAAATTATGGAGAACACAAGATCCCACTTTATGTTTGTTTACTTATTTTTGACTGATTTATGATTTAATCAGTGAAGGGGTGCCACTATAGATGCCATTAATACCTGCAATATAGAGATTTAGAGATTTGCCCCAGACATTGAGAGTTTAAGTTACTTGCCCAGGGTCACACAAGCAACCAGTGTCAGACATAATTTGTACCCAGAATTTTCTGATTCTGGGACTCTTTCCAGTTATTGTGCTACATTAACTTTATTTATTATTCATTTAAAAATTAATTTGTTAGAGTAAAATACAGCCTTAAATTTAAAATTTTAAAATACTTAATTCGTCTTCACCATCTGTCTTGCACTTCTGCCTTTTGGATCTTCTTAATATTCTTTTGTTAATAGTAGTTGACAAATCCAATAATTGATTATTCAAATTAATCTGCATATTGAAGCAAATTGTATCTTTTTTTGTCCTGCTATGTAGCCTATAATGTTTTCCTCTATTTTTTGGATTGACACCATCAATTTGTCTAGGTAGTCTGAAAATCAGAAGTCCTGGAATCATAGAATTTTAGAAGTGGAAGGGATTTTAAAAGTAAATCATTATTTTATTTATAAATTATTTAATGCTTATTATATTCAAGGAACTGTAATAGAGCTTATGAGTCATATAAAGTTGGATAAAACATGCTTTCCTAATTCAACATTCGAATATTATAGTGAGGAAACTGAGGCAAAAAGAGGTCAAGTGGATTGTTCAATATTATATATCATTTATGACTAGCATTTACTTCCTTTAGCTCTCGATCCAATATACTTTACCTGATGTAGTACTTCCTCTGCATCCATTACTGAATGATCTTGAGAAAATTGAGACTATTCCAGCCATATTTTTATGTCCTTTCTTGCTCTCCTCTTCTGTTCTTATTTTGATTTTATCATATACTTCTTGTCTACCTACCTTGAGATTACTGAATATATAAAGATTATTGAAATAAATTTTCATAGAGCACACTTACTTAAGCTTCAGAGGAAAAAAATAAAAAGCATATAAATTAAATAGTTTGTAACTCAGCCACCCAGTTCAGAAGAAGTTTATATAGAGCTAGCAATCAAAGATTCTGGTTTTACTGTTTCTTTAGAAAGACTAGTAAAATTTTTTTGTGAGCCCACAAATGTACTTCTTGCACATGACAATACTCTATTGGAAACAACTGGAAAATTAATATGATTAGTTACAGCTATATTTCATATGTATATATATATATATATTATATGTAGTGACAAGATTTACCTATCTCATGTCTTTTCATGTCTTAAATTTCTGCCTTTGAGTTCCTCTTCTTAAAATATTCTTCTTGGTACCAGTTGATGAATCTAATGAACAAATATTCAACTTACCTGTCCTAGTAAGGCAGGTTATGACTTAACTTCTATCTCTCTTTCCTGTGATGCTTTTGTGCATCTTTAACCATTCTATGTTTTTTCAGTGTGCATTTATGGGAGTTTTTGTAGATGACACACTAACTTTTCTTTGGACAATAAAGCTTAATTTTAAAAGTCTTGTTAATCGTTATGGCTTTATATGATTATTATCCCAAATCACAAAACATTTACCCTTAGGGTAATTTAAAATCTATATTTCAAAAATTTTGATAATTTTTTGGCTTACATCCCATTAGATTTGATTAGATTGTCATTATTTTTAAATCTCCTAATTTTGCTGTCAAAGAGTAGTGGGAATTTTCTTGTTCACTGAACTCATATGATCTTTAGTTCAAATATAAGTTTTGTGGTCAGTTGAGACAGTCAGCCCACCCCACTTATCTCTGAAACTTTTATCAGAGTAGATGATTTCCATAAACACAATAAATAATTTCAACTCAATAAAGCATTTCAATTAGGTATAATACAATGTCTCTTAAGATTTGTTGAAGGACTTGATCTTGTCTTATAAGACTTAAATAAAATTATCAAGCTAATATTGAGTTGGAAATTTGAGTATCTGAAAAATTAGTGTTAGAAACCTTTCTCCCAAGCTATTGAAAATTGCTGGAGGAATAATATTCCTTGTCAAGGTCTTTGCTTCCTTCCCCACTATCCCGTGCAGTAGGCCCATGAGCAATGTTGCATTGCTCATTTTGGGTTCTGGGGCCCAGTTCCAGGGCAAAGAGGGGCACAAATACACTGGTGCTTGTGGCCATAAGGAAACAAAGCCCCTGGTCACAGTTCCAGGACAGAGAAGAGTGATTTTGATGGCTCTAAGGGTGTGAAGGACCCCAGTCTCAGGTCCAAGGCATAAAGGAACATTGGTACTTGCAAAAGCAAGAGAGCAGGGGCCCTGTTCACAGTTCCAGGGTGAAAAGGAGTGCTTGTGGTCTTTCATAGACCAGCACATAAGCCAGGAAAGAACTGATTATTCCTCTCCTTAGATCATAATACCTTGGAAGAAGTAAAATTTTACAGTTCCCCAGAAGTAGCTTTGAAAACAGTGGCAAAAAAAGCTGAAGTTTGGGATAGTACCCCGTCAACCCTGGGAGCAGATCCCAACTTTACAATAAAGTTCAAAATCTAGAAATAGGATGGAAAGGTGAGCAAACAACAATAAAGACATTTATAAAAAAAGTTACTGTGGTGACAGGGAAGATGAATTCAGAAAGAATTCACAAATTCAGAAGACAGATTCTATCAAAACAGCTACATGCAAAGCCTCAATGAAAACTGTGAATTGTTCAAAGTCCTCCCACCCTCTTAATTCCTAGAAGAGCTCAAAAAGGATTTAAAACATCAAATAAGAGAAGTAGAGGAAAATTGGGAAAAAAATTAGAATGGCACAAAAAATTATGAAGAGAATCAGTAACTTGGTAAAGGAGGTGTAAAAATATGGAAGAAAATAACATCTTAAAAAACAGAATTGGTCAAATTGTAAAACAAGCACATAAATTCACTGAAGAAAAGACCTTAAAAAAAGCAAAAATGGATAAATGGAAAAAGAGGTACAAAAACTTGCTGAAGAAAATCCTTAAAAATTAGAATTGGGCAAGTGGAAGCTAATGATTTTATGAGACGTTAAGAAATAAGACAAAATCAAAAGGATGAAAGAATTAGAAGAAAATGTGAAATATCTCATTGGAAAAAAATAACTGGCCCAGAAAATATATCAAGGAAACATAATTTAAGAATTATTGGGCTCCTTGAAAGCCATGATAAAAAAATGGACCTGGTACCATATTTCAAGAAATTATCAAGGAAAATTGCTCTGATATTCTAGAACCAGAGGGTAAAATAAAAATGGAAGGACTCTAGTAGTCACCTGCTGAAAGAGATCCTAAAAAGAGAACTCTGAGGAATATTGTAGTCAAATTCCAGAAGTCCCAGGTGTAGCACCAATGCAATATTTACAGTGCCCACGATCACGATAAAGACTGTGACTATAAGTATCACATGATATTGGATCACAAAATGTACCAGATTCTCCAGGTAGAGAACAAAACTGAAACATTTATTTAGACAACAGAAAACTGAATCACAAAGCCAGTAAGTTGATTCCATGATAGTAGTAAAGAAGTTAACAAGCCATAACAACACAAAAAGCCACAGCATCCTTTAGCCTCCCACAAACCAACATAAGATGAATATTTACTCACAAATCTCTCTATCTCCTTGCCTGAGTGTCCTCTCTCTCTCTCTCTCACCTTCTCTCTAGCTCTGACTCCCAACTTCCTGTGAGCTCTGCTTCCCTTCAGCAAACTCCTTCCTCCATGTGACCACATTTAGCCTATTAGCAGACAGAGTTTATCTTCAAAGCAGGGAAGCTTTCCTCTGGGCTCTGCTGCCTCCTTCAGCAAATCCCTTCCATCACAGGGTCCATGTGATTACATTCATCCTGTTGGGGGCAGAGTTTACTTTCAAAGCAGGGGAGGTCTTCAAACTGCCCCCTAGGTCTGTTAAGCGGCAGGGAAGATCTTCAGATTCCTATTCCCATTACACCAGGTCAAGGAGAAAATACTACAAAGAGGCAGAAAGAAACAATTGAGATACCATGCAGCCAGTCAAGATAACATAAGATTTAGCAGCTTCTACATTAATGGATCAGAGTCTGATATTTTGGAGGGAAAAGGAGCTAGGAATTCAAACAAGAATTTTCTACCCAACAAAACTGGAGCATAATCTTTTAGGGGGAAAATGGATATTTAATAACAAAGGAGACTTTCAAGCATTCCTGATGAAAAGAACAGAACAAAAGAATAAAATTTGACTTTCAAATATAATACCCAATAGAAACATAAAAAGGTAACCATGGAAGAGAAATCATAAGGGATTCAATAAGGTTAAACAGTTTATATTCCTACATGAGAAGCTGATACTTATAACTCTTGAGAACTTTTATCATTATTAAGACAGAAGGTAAATTGACTATGATGGAATTATTTTTTTAAAATGAAGGGGTGAGAAAGACTGACGTACTAGGAAAAGGGGTAAGGAGGGTAGAAGGGGGCAAATCATCTCACATAAAAGAGGAACGAAAGGAAGAGCTTTTGCAGTAGACAGGAAGATGCACTGGTGGTAGCAGGCAATGCTTGAACCTAACTTTCATTGAATCTGCTCAAAGAGGTAATTACAACAAACATACACACTCTATTGGGTATAGAAATCTATCTTACCCTGTGAGGAAGTAGGAGAGTTAAGACAAAAGGTGGACTGATATAAGGGTGGGGGGATTGGGGGAGGTGGTGGTCAGAAGCAAAACAGATTTTTGAGGACGGATAGGGTGAAAGAGAAAAAGAAAAACAGGAAAAATAGAATGGAGGGAAACACACAGTAATCATAATTATCATGAAGGGGGATAGGATGAACTTACCAATAAAATGGGAGTACATAGCAGAGTAGATTAAACCAGAATCCTACAATATGTTGTTTACAAGAAAAACAAACCCCAAAATAGATATAAATAGAAAAAAAGCAGAGAAACTGCATTTTTCTGAAAGGTACCATAGACAGTGAAGTAATATTAATACAAAACATACATGCACCAAATAGTATAGCATCCAGACTCATAAAGGAAATATTAAATGAGTTACAGGAGAAAATAGTAAAACTGTACTAGTGGGAGACCCCAAGTTTTCCTACCTTGATCTAGATAATTAATCTAAAAGTAAACATGATTGGGGGGGGGGGGGATGGAGCCAAGATGGTGGAGTAGAAACAGCACTTCCAAGGTGCTCTGCCCCACACAATTTCCATACAATGTAAAAGGGGAATCTGAACAACTTCTGGAGCCCCAGCACCCACAGAACAACACAGAGAAGCTAATCTCCCACTGAGGACAGCTCAGCAGCCCTGCAGGGAGAGGCCAGAACAGCACTCTGAGAGCAGGCAGCACAGCACACAGGGAACTAGCAGCACAGTGCTCTGGGAGCTGAGCCCAGGCCTGTGTGAGCCCGGTTTTAGCCCCAGGGTGGCTGGGCCAGCAGCCAGCTGGAGGGACCCCAGAACACCAGCAACTGTGGTGATTCCAGAATTACCAGCACAGATATGCCTAGGACAAAGTGAGAGGTTAGTGCTCTGTGGAATTTGGGACCAGTATTTGGGGAACATGTCAGCTTCCTCCCCTGGGGGAGAAAAGCTGCGGAAGAAAGGCAGCAAAGAATCTATTTTGCAGCATTAGTGGCAGCTCTAGCTCCTGGTCTGCAAACTGTAGGGAGATCCAGCAATCAGTCTGGGGGTTAAACACTCTTGCTTTAAACTGCCTGGATCTGGATTGTGTTCTCGGGAGGAGGTTTGGGGTGGGTAGCCAATTTGCCAGAGTGGGTGGAGGCTTTACAGAGGTCACCCAACCTGTGGAAGTTGTGAAGACCCCACGTTTGGGACAGAAGCTGTCCTGTCTGGTGGCAGAGTCCTACTGTGGCAACAACAAGCCCAAAAATCAAGTAATTAAGTGGCAACATGCCTAGGCAAATGAAACAAAATAAACAGAAAAATTCAACATTGGATTCCTATTTTAGGGGCAAAGAGGATCAAAGCATGAAGGAGGATTGTGAGGTGAGAACTCCTGTACTAAAAGCCCCAAATGAAAATACAAGCTGGCTGCAGGCTATAGAGGACCTTAAGAAGCAGATAAAAGAAGTGGGGGGAAAATTGAGAAGAGAAATGATAAAGATGCAAGAAAAGTATGAAATGACAGTCAACAGCCTGACTGAGGAAAATAACACCTTAAAAAATAGACTAACTCAAATGGCAAAAGAGGCTCAGAAAGGCAATGAGGAGAAGAATGCCTTAAAAAGTCGAATTTGCCAGATGGAAAAAGAATCTCAAAAGCTCACTGAGGAGATTCATTCCTTCAGAGTTAGACTGGAGCAAATGGAAGCTAGTGACTTTATGAGAAATCAAGATGCTGTTAAACAGATCCAAACAAATGAAAGAATAGAAGGCAATGTGAAATGTCTCATGGGAAAAACCACTGACCTGGAAAATAGATCCAGGAGAGAGAATTTAAAAATTATTGGACTACCTGAAAGCCATGATCAAAGAAAGAACCTAGAAATTATCCTTCAAGAAATTCTGAAGGAAAATCACTCTGGTGTTTTAGACCCAGAGGGGGAAATAGAGGTTGAAAGAATCCACAGATCACCTCCTGAAAAAGATCCCCAAAAGAAAACTCCTAGGAATATTATAGCCAGGTTCCAGAACTCCCAGATCAAGGAGAAAATATTACAAGCAGCCAGGAAGAAACAATTTCAATATTATGGAAACACAATCAGAATAGCACAGGACCTGGCAGCTTCTACACTGAGGGATCGAAGGGCATTGAAGCCAAGGGTCACCTACCCAGCAAAACTTGAGTATCTTGTTTCAGGGGAAAATACAGTCATTCAGTGGAATAGAGGACTTTCAAGCATTCCTGAGGAAAAAACCAGAGGTGCATAGAAAATTTGACATTCAGACACAAGAAGCAAGAGATGTTGAGAAGGTAATCAGGGAAAAGAAATCAAAAGGAGCTTATCAAATTTGAACTATTTACATTCCTACATGGAAAAACAATAACTGTGTCTGATGAAACCTTTCTCATTATGAAAATAATTGAGGAAGGGTATATGGGCATATGTTCACAGGTATACATGGATACAGGGAACAGGTTGAATTTGATGGGAAGGGATGATTCTGAAAGGATGAAGTTAAGAGGTAAGAGAGGAAAGTGGCAAGAGGAGATGGGGAGAGACAGGGTAGGGCAAACTATCTTATGTAGAAGAGGCAAGGGGAAGTAGTTGCAGGGGAGGGGAAGAACAGGAAGGCAAAAAGACAAAACCATATTCTCATTGAAGTTGGCTTAAGGAGAGAATCACATACATACTAAATGGGATATCTCACCCTGCAGGAGAGTAGGGGAAAGGGGGATGAGAGGGGGGATGATGGAGGCGAGGGCATTCTAGGTGGAGGGGAGGTTGGAAGTACCCACTTTCGAAGAGGGACAGGATCAAAGTAGGGAATGGGCCAGGTGGGAGGTGAGATGGGTGGGAGGGAAATATAAGCAGTCTTTTACAATATATCTACTATGGTAATGTTTTGCATAGCTATACATGTACAATACATACTAAATTGCTTATCTTCTCAGAGGGAGTGGGTGACAAGGGAGGAAGGGAATGGATCTGAAAATTGAAGTTTTAAAATTAAATGTTTCATAAGATGTCCAGGCATTCGAGCTCAGAGATTCACCTTGCCCTAAGGGCAAAATCGAATGGGGTATGGGAGAAGATATGGGAGAGAGCAGATTGGATGAGGGGATATCTAGTGGGACTGCTATTCTGGGGTGGTGTATAGGGAAAAAATGGGGGAAATTTTTTTAACTCAGTATCTGGTGGAAATGAATGATGCAGACCAGAAGTTAATAAAGCATTTGTTCAATGAAAAAATAAAAGTAAACCTGATTTAAAAAGATGAATAAAGTTTTAGAAAAGTTATATATGATAATCCTCTGAAGAAAAGTGAATGGTTCTAGAAAGGATAGACCTTTATCTTATTGGTACATGGCACCTACACAAAAATTGACCTTGTATTAGGCTACAAAAAACCTCACATCTAACTGCAAGAAAAGCAGAAATATTAAATGTATCCTTTTCAGACCATAGTGCAATTAAAATTACATTCAATAAAATATCATGGAAGCATAGATTTTAAATTAATTAGGAACTAAATTATCTAATCCTAAAGAATGAGAGGGTTAAAGAACAAATCATAGAAACAATCAATAATTTCATTAAAGAGAATGACAACAATGAGACAACATACTACAATTTATGAAATGCTATCAAAGCAGTATTAAGGGGAAACTTTATATGTACCAATTATATATCAGTAAAATGAAGAGCAGATCAATGAATTCAGCGTGGAACTAAAAAAAAAACTGGAAAAAGAACAAATTCAAAATTCAAAATGTAAAACTAAATTGGAAAGCCTGATAATCAAAGAAGATATTAATAAAATCAAAAGTAAGAATATCATTAAACTGATAAAAGTAGGAGCTGGTTTTATGAAAAAAAAAGCAACAAAATAGGTAAAGCATAAGTTAATTTGAGTAAAAACCACCACATTAACAGTATCAAAAATGAAAAGTGGAGGGCGGCTAGTTGACGCAGTGAGTAGAGTGTTGGCCCTGGAGTCAGAAGGCCCTGAGTTCGGATCTGGCCTCAGACACTTAACACACACAAACAAAAACCTAGCCGTGTGACCTTGAGCAAGTTACTTAACCCCAATTGCCCGCCAAAAAAAAAAATGAAAAGTGAATTTACCACAAATGAAGAGGAAATGAAAGTAATTATTAGGACCTATTTTACCCAATTATATGCCAATACATGTGACAAGCAAGCCAAATGAACTGAATGAATATTTACAAAAATATAAATGAAATACATAAGGGTATTGGCATCTAGGTCCCATGTGCATAAGAATGTTTCCTGATTATTATTAGTTAATAATAAGTTGTATTCATTATTAGAATATTATAAATATTATATACTTTTTATATATATTTATATATTATAAACTTTATTTGAATTCTGGAGGAAAAAAATCCACAACTCAAAACAGGATAAGCATATTAAAATGCAGGGATGCTCCCCTAATATGACATAATCACCAAAGAGCACAATGTGACTGCAATTATTGCATAGTTTATACTTTTGTTAAGCAAAGCATGAAGATTAGAAAGCATAGATTGAATTAATAGTTAGTGTCCTTTAAATGAATGTAATTAGCATTTCAGATGGTTCCAACAAATACCTATGTTTTTTAGATTCAGCATGTTGTATGGGTGAAATAAAAATTATTTGTACATGGAGAAGCATAGCAAAACTCAGCCTGAAAAAGAATATAACTATATTTTTTTCATGACTTTGGAGAGGATTTTACTGATTTCTGCATATATGAGATATGGGGGATCAGCACTATTCCAGCTTTATTAGTATTTATAAAAGGGAAGCTTTAATTTTTTGATGATGGGAACCGAGTTTTATTTGAAATATGTGTGTAAAGAGGTTAATGTTTCTGAATTTTCTTGGTTTTTTTTTCCTCGAAGACTTGTGATTTCATTTGTGTAGGCAGTGCCCTGCTGTGGAAACTCCCTCTACTATGGCAGAACAGAAACTTCTGTAATTATTATCTTAGAAATTTGTCTGGGTCACTGAAAGGTTCTTTGCTGATAGTGACATAGTTAACATATGTTGAAGGTGGTTCTCGATGCCATCGATTTCTTTATAACATTAAGATTGGTTGTATCCACTAAGTCCTACTGCCCCTTGCATTTATATTACCTAAATTTGAAGAATCTTGCTACCCATATACAGAATTTAAAAATAAACTTTGACTTTTTTTTATAGCTCTATCATTTCTGGATAGACTGTATTACTACCTACGCCCAAGAACTGAATCCTCCTTCATGACAAATCTCATAGTGCACCATCTCTCTGACAAGAAGTTTATGCTTCATTATTGGTTTTTCAGTTAATCAGAATTTGACTTCCCTTTAGTTACCTTTCCCTTTGTACCCTCTGGACTCTGTTCTGAGGCTCACCCTCAGGATTGGTGAGTTCCTAGATCCATAGCCATTTTTGGAAGGACCTCACCTTTCCTATCCATTGTCTGAATTTCTCCACTTCCTCACCTTGTCCTCTTTCCTGTTAGACTCTCCTTCACCCTCTCCCATCAGCTACCCTTTATGTCTTATATATTTTTAGAGTGTCAGGTCATTTAGGGTATGAACTGTTTCATTTAGTGTGTGTGTGTGTGTGTGTGTGTGTGTGTGTGTGTGTGTGTGTTTGTGTGTCCTGAGCACTTAGCACAGTGGCACACAGTGAAGGGTTAATAAATATTCTACCATTTATCTGTCTACATCATTATATTATTTTTCTGGTTATATTGATTTTCCTCTGGATGAGTTCATATACCTCTCCATGTTTCTTAGAATTCCTCTTCTTACTTCAGTTAGAATATTCTATGTATCAGATTTTGTTTAGCTATTCCTCAGTCACTAGACATTCACTTTGTTTCTAGTTATTTTCTATCACAAAATGTGCTTTACTGGATATTTTGGTATATATTGGAACTTTGTGCTTTTGACCTCCTTGGAATAACATCCAGTAGTGTGATCAGAAGTTATCAAGAGATTAGTCACTTTTCTTGAATGATACTGTGTTGTTTTCCAGAATTATTGAACTGATTCATGTTTTCATCAGCAGTATTTTAGTGATTTACCTGAACTATAGCTCAGTTCACATTTGTATTTCATCAAAAATTGGTAACTTTTATAGGTATATTATTTTGGTATTTTCCTCTTTGGTGTATGCTAACAAAACAATTTAACCTTGTTGTTTAAATTATTTTACTTTCACAGATGTTTGCCTTCAAAATGTCTAAATTTAATTTCTTATTCAATGCTAACTTACTCTTAGAAAATTTCTCAGAACAAAACATTCCATTTAGTGTATATAGAAAATTATTTGAAATAAATTATATAGCATCTCGAGCCTGAACTACTGGTACAACTCCATCACCAACTTCTGTTTTAGAAAGGATTTTCTGAAGTGAAGGAGCAATGTACATTTGCATTCCCTGTCAGTAACCGATAAATGATAAAAGGATTCTAATGTCTTTCTTTGCTAGTAAACTCTATAATGAGTGCTGGTCTTTGGTAAACAGTGAAGTAAGACATTATTGTAAAGTTAGGGAATTGGCTCTTTTAAAATGTTTGTTTTATATCTCCCATTTAAACGTCGAAAAATAAATGTGATTCAAGGAATAATACCCCTAATTATTGAACAAATTGAGAATCTATACTGTTATATAACTGTAAAGTGTGAAATATATATTTTCATTTCTAGTAACTTGAGTGTGAGTTATATATGTTTGTAGAGGCAGATAAAAATGGACTGGACAAATTGAAAATTTCATACCTCTCTTAAGGATCACTCACTCTTCCCTTCAATTAACCCTTTTTCCTTCGCCCCTGGTAGATCACCTGTCTTAAACAAAGTACACAACTTCCAAATTTTCTGTACTTATTCCTTTTATTTCCTCACCTTGCCTGAAACTTAGCATTGGCCTGATAGCATACTCTTTCCTCCAAACTGTCCTCTAAGACGGCTTCTTCTGCTATGATCTCTTTCTTGACTTATGGCCTGAGAAGGAATTAGCCTACTCTTTCATTTGCTCCTTCCAAACCCTTATTCTTTTATTCCTTTCAGCAACTTTTTGTAATGATGATGAGGACAAATGAAAGACAAACTGAAACTCCACCTACTCTTATTACCAAGAAGTAGGATCATAGTTTCCTACATCTGGAGTTGAAGAGTCTTCAGAGTACAGCCAGTTGAAGAAGAATAAGAATCATAGATTTATTTCTTGAAGCATGTTGGAAGCCATGTAGGCCAATGCACTCACTTTTTAGATGAAGAAACTGAGGCCTTAACAGGATAATTATTTTCCCAAGGTCATAGAGGTAGGTCTTAAGCATGAGAACTATGTCCTCTGTGTCTATAGTCAGTATTCACATGTTTAGGTCTGTTCATTGATGCAATATTTCAAAGTGAAAAGATACATTTATTTGTCCCAGTTTAGGAGAATTTTGTGCAAGTTTAATTTTCTCCCTTGGATTAAAATTCTAAAATAATGCTTCAAAGAGAACCTAGGATGGAAGTTAAAACAATGCCGCTCATGTTTTGAAATATTTTATTTTGTATATTTGAATGAAAAAATTTTTCCTCCAAAATGATTTTATTGATAAAAGTAATAAATTCTTTTACTCTGAAGACAAGTAAGCAAAACAGCATTGTGTATTTTAGTCAAAGTATCTTATGTTGGATGTTAGTGCATGAATTCTTTGTGTATCAAATATGACTTTTATAATAGTTATATTGTTCATTTTATTTAACATTAAGAGCTTTCCTCTTTGTGACTTAGATAAGATATAGCTCTTGCTCTTCCTGTGATGATGAACCTGTCTTTTCACTTAATTCAAGATTTCTGTGTCTTTAAAACATCTTATAATTTATATGTATAATACTGAAAAATTGGTCAGGTAGGTGGATCAGTCTAGACCATTGGATTTAGAATCAGGAAGACTCATCTTCTTGAGTTCAAATCTGACCTCAGACACTTACTATCTGTGTGACCCTGGGCAAGTTACTTAACCCTGTTTGCCCCAGTTTCTTCATATGTAAAATGAGCTGGAGAAGGAAAAATCAAACCACTTCAGTATCTTTGCCACCAAAACCTCAAATGGGATCATAAAAAGTTAGACATGAATGAAATGGCCCAACCACAACAATCAGAAAATTGTATTGCTTATCACTTTTATTAATGATCTTGAAGAGGAAGGAAGGAAAAATTATGACTCAGACCTGACATATCAATCATTATGACATGATATTTTGTTTCTTCATTATAGCCTTGATTTAAAAACTTAAAGCAATTTTTTCCCTTTTACTATTAGGTAAATAGCCACTCTAAAGAAACAAGAAAACAAGAAAAGTATTATTTTATTTTACTAGTACATTATTAGCACCCAAATCCCAGGGTTGCTGTGGTGGTAAAATGAAACAATATTTGGAAAGCAATTTATCCACCGTAAAGTGCTCTGTAAGTGCTATCCTATTCCTTCTCCTAATGTGTATTATTAAGACTTGTAGAGGACAAGACTCATAAGTGGAATGTGACTCTAAAATGATAAGCCTTATTCAAAAGAACAGGGTGACTGAATTGGGGTGCAATTGAATTACATTGTATATTAACAACATATACTTAAATGAAAAGTTCAGAAACCAGCGAGTAAACTCATGATGGAGGATTCTCAGGCAAAGGCTAATAAAAAGAGAAACAATTGGTAATGTCATACTATAGACTACCTGGACATAAAGAGGATAAAAGTGTGGTAAAGAATCAGACACAAACCTGATATAGAGGGATGATATTGTAGTACTGTCATAATGATTTTTTCTATACATATGCACATACATACAATATTATATGTATATATGTATGTATTCTTTTTTTGCAGTTTCTTGTATACCAAAAGCAGAAAAGCTAATAATTTATTTTCTAATATTTATTTTTATCATTCTTTTAAAATGATTTCCTAATTCCTTTCTTTTCTCCTGACCTTCTCCCACCTATCGAGAATGTAAGCAATGTGAAAGCAATTATACATGTAAAATCATGTAAAACATATTTCCAGGGGGGCGGAGCCAAGATGGCGGAGTAGAAACAGCTCATCCAAGCCACTCTGCCCCCACATTCCCCCCAAACGATGTAAAAGGGGACTCTGAACAACTTCTGGAGCCCCAGCACCCACAGAACGACACAGAGAAGCTAAACTCCCGCTGAGGACAGCCCGGCAGCCCTGCAGGAAGGACCAGCCCAGTGGTCTGGGACCTGGCAGCATGCAGCGCGCAGAGCGCAGGAGCCGAGCCGAGCCCAGGTCCACATGAGCTGAGGTTTTAGCCCCAGGGCGGCAGGGCCAGCAGCCAGCTGGAGGAACCCCAGAACTCCAGGAGCTGTGGCGACTCCAGAATTATCAACATAGACTTGCCTGGGACAAAGTAAGAGGTTAGTGTCCTATGGACTTTGGGACTGGTATTAGGGAATGCGTCGGCTCCCTCCCCTGGGGGCTAGAAGCCGCTGAGGAGAAACGCCATTTTGTAGTTTTCAGAGGCAGCTCCCTCTCCCAGCCTGCAAATTTGTAGGGAGATCCAGCGATCAGTCTTGGGGGGTAATCGCTCTTACTTTAACCTCCCTGGATCTGGATTGTGATCTAGGGTGGAAGTCGTGGGTGGGTTTACAGCTTGCCAGAAACGGAAGTTGCCCCCCACACGTTCGGGACGAAAATTCCTCTATCTGGCCTTAAAGCCATAGTGTGGCAACAAGCCCAAAAGTCAAGTAATTAAGTGGCAACATGCCAAGGCAAAGGAAACAGAAAAATGCAACCCTAGACTCCTATTTTGGGGGCATA
Organism: Gymnobelideus leadbeateri; assembly: GCA_011680675.1. Taxonomy (NCBI): domain Eukaryota; kingdom Metazoa; phylum Chordata; class Mammalia; order Diprotodontia; family Petauridae; genus Gymnobelideus; species Gymnobelideus leadbeateri. The sequence goes on from WOXC01004869.1 coordinate 93,303, forward strand.
GAGCGGGAAAAGGACTGTGAGGTCAGAAGTCCTGCTCCAAAAGCCCCAGGGGAAAACATGAGCGGGTTGCAGGCCATAGAGGACCTTAAGAAGGACTTTAAAAATCAAATAAGAGAAGTGGAGGAAAAATTGGAAAGAGAAATGAGAAGGATGCAGGAAAAGTATGAAATGAGGGACAACAGCCTGACTGAGGAAAACAACACCTTAAAAAATAGACTAACTCAAATGGCAAAGGAGGCCCAAAAGGGCAATGAGGAGAAGAATGCCTTAAAAAGTCGAATTTTCCAGATGGAAAAAGAATCTCAAAAGTTCACTGAGGAGATTCATTCCTTCAGAGTTAGACTGGAGCAAATGGAAGCTAGTGACTTTATGAGAAATCAAGATGCTGTTAAGCAGATCCAAACAAATGAAAGATTAGAAGGCAATGTGAAATATCTCATGGGAAAAACCACTGACCTGGAAAATAGATCCAGGAGAGACAATTTAAAAATTATTGGACTACCTGAAAGCCATGATCAAGGAAAGAACCTAGAAATCACCCTTCAAGAAATTCTCAAGGAAAACTGCCCTGATGTTTTAGATCCAGAGGGCAAAATAGAGGTTGAAAGAATCCACCGATCACCTCCTGAAAAAGATCCCAAAAAGAAAATTCCCAGGAATATTATAGCCAGGTTCCAGAATCCCCAGATCAAGGAGAAAATACTACAAGCAGCCAGGAAGAAACAATTTCAATATTGTGGAAACACAATCAGAATAGCCCAGGACCTGGTGGCTTCTACACTGAGGGATCGAAGGGCATGGAATATGATATTCCAGAGGGCAAAAGAACTGGGAATGAACCCAAGGGTCACCTACCCAGCAAAACTGAGTATTTTGTTTCAGGGGAAAATATGGTCATTCAGTGGAATAGAGGACTTTCAAGCATTCTTGAGGAAAAAACCAGAGTTGAATAGAAAATTTGACATCCAGACACAAGAAGGAAGAAATGCCTGAGAAGGTAATCAGGGAAAAGAAATCAAAAGGAACTTATCAAAGTTGAACTATTTACATTCCTATATGGAAAAGCAATAACTGTGACTGATGATATCTTTCTCACTATGAAAATAATGGAAGAAGGGGGTGTGGTCATATGAATACATATGTGAATGTGTGTGTATATGGTTACAGTTATATATGGATAGAGGGCATAAGTTGAATTTGTTGGGAAGGGAGAATACTCAAGGGATGAAATTATGAGGTGAGAGAGGAAAGTGGCAAGAGGAGATGGGGAGAGACAGGGTAGTGTAAACTATCCCATGCAGAAGAAGCAAGGGGAAGTGGTTGCAAAAGAGGGGAAGAATAAGGAAGGCTAAAAAGGCAAAACCACATTCACATTGAATTTGGTTCAGGGAGAAAATGACATACATACTAAATGGGATATCTCAACCTGCAGCAGGATAGGGGGAAGGGGGATGGGAGGAGGGATGATGGATGGGAGGGCATCCTTGGGGTGAGGGGAGGTTGGAAGTACCCACTATAAAAGAAGGACAGGATCATGTAGGGAATGGACCAGGTGGGGGGTGGGATGAGTGGGAGGGAATTATAAGCAGCCTTATACAATATATCTACTATGATAATGTTTTGCATAGCTAGACATGTACAACATATACTGAATTACTTATCTCCCAAGAGGGAATGGGTGACAAGGGAGGAAGGAAATGGATCTGAAATTTGAGGTTGTAACATTAAATGTTTCAAATATAAAAAAAAATTGTAACTGGGAAATATTTAACACAATAATAAATAAAATATAGAGTATATTACATTTAAAAAAACATATTTCCATATTAGCCATGTTTCAAAAGATCAAAGAAAAGTAACAGAAACAAAAAAATTATGGAAAAGCTAATAATTTCTTAATGTGTCTTAATAATAATCTTCTTTTTCCAAATGTGAAAGAGCCAACATGGAGGAATTCTATGCCACATCTGATTCTTATAAAAACCAAACAGGAAAGAACCAGCTGCTGTCATGAAAATGATGAGAACCTTAGGAAGACAGAACTGCTCCATTTAAGATTTTATAGTAGAGAAGCAGAGAAGACAGGAATAGTCTTAAAAATACCTTAGATTTCAGGAGAACATATTTCAAAGAGTTCCGAGAAAGTATGAACAAGGATCTGAAGGATTCAAATTCTATTGAAGAATTCATGCTTCTGTCATCAAAATCTCTCAAAAATGAAATAATGAATATACATAAAGAAACCATCCTAATGAAAAGGAAACATGGAGTTATCTAAGAAGCCAGTATAGATAATGCTCACCGACCAATTTAGATTTTAAAAGGACAAGGACAGATGATAGAAGCAAAGATGAAAAGCAGAAAAGGGAGGACAAAGCTGAAACATGGCATGATAATGGAAGAACAGTGTCAGGAATTTCAAAGTCAGAATGAGTTGACTTATCAGGAAAGCTCAGAGCAAAGAAGATTTTTTTTGTGTGTGACTATATTGGGGAAAACAGAAGGATAGAAAGGATTAAACCATTACCTAGGTTTTATGGGATAGGAATAAATGAATTTGGAGAAGACAGGATTGGTCAATTCCTATTATAATTGTATTTTCTAAGGAAAATATTCTTTGGCATGGTAAGCACAGAAAAAATATGATTAATAGGGAACTTATATCGAACAGAAAGATAGTAAAACGGCCTCAATCTGCTTTTGCTAAGTTTAAATCTCATGGTCCAGGTGAATTATATGTTTAAGTTCCAAATGAACTAGCAGATATCTTGCTCATCTACTATCAATGATCTTTAAAAGAATTAGGAGAATGTGATCTATTATGTATAAATATAGTACTGGAGGACGACAAATAGTGTGTTATTTCGTTAAAATCAAAGATAATAGTCTACAGATTATATGCTAATTATCTTGAATTTGATTCTTAGCAAAATTCTATGGCATATTAATAAAGGATTGGTTAAGGAACATCAAGAAAAGGAAGCATCACACAGAGTGCACAAGAATAAATCAACAATAGCTCATCGTGTTAAGAGTATTGGTTGGTTGGGTTTGTTTTTTTTTGACACAGCAGTGGATTGTGGATCATGGAAATGTTGTAGATGAGTTTACTTCAATTTTTTAAAAGGATTTGAAAAGAACTCTCATGATTTTCTTTTGTAGAGATGACAAAAAATGATCTAGAGAGTAAAATTAGGTGTATTCTAACTAACTGAATGCCCAGGAATACAACCATTAATGGTTTGATGTCACCTTGTAGGGTGACCTCCAGTAGATTGCCCTGTAAATCAGTGCTTTTCTTCATGCTGTTTAACATCTTTATCAATGGATTAGATAAAGTTACAAATAATGTTTTTACCAAATTTGAAGAGGTAAAAGGCCTGGGAGTGATTATTAACTCATTCATCGAAAGAGAAGTCCAAAAGATCTTGATAGATGGGAATGTTAGACTCAATCATATACTCTTCCTTATTTTTCCAGGCATTCATTCTTCTTCCTCCTCCCAAAACTACTTTGTAGTTATTTTGTATATAGAAATCTGCTTACATAATTATTTTTCTCCTCCCCCAACCCTGCCCAAGTAGAATATTAGCTTCTTGAAAGACTGATATATTTCATTTCTTATCTTTGTTTCTTAGGAGTGTAGCAGGATACTTAGCACATAATACGTGTTTCATAAAAGCTTTTTGAAATGAAATAAGATGATTGATATAAATGTGAAGTTTTATACTTAGATTAAAAAACAACAATTACTGGGGGGAGGAGCCAAGATGGCGGAAAGGAAGTGGTAACCTCAATGAACTCCTCGGTCACTAAGTCTCAAAGGGTGAATCTGAGAGGATTCCAGAGTGACCGAACCCACTGGAAGACGGATTGTGGCAGAGTCCAGCCCAGGAGGTTGCCCAGTGTGTCTGGACAGGACGAGTGCAGAGCGCATGGGGTTTGCACAGCTCAGACCTAAGAGCAGACAAGCAGACTACACCAGAGAGAAAAAGCCCCAGCCTGCAGACTTACCAAGGATGAATCGCAGTCAGCTCGCCTTCATCTCAAGAAGGGACGGGAAGGGTTATTGGAGCCAGGTAGGAGAGTTGGGCCCCCAGTGGAGAGAGCGGCTTCTCCGGCTGTATTTGTCCCCCAGCCTGGAAGTTTAGAAACTGCCTGCCTGTATAATACAGGGGCTGGAATGGCAAAGTAAATTCTAGCTGCTCTGATCCTCCCATCCCTCCTTCATGAAGCAGAAAACCCAAAGATAAGTCTCCCACCCAGATTGAAATCCCAAGTTAAGGGAAGTTGCCTCAAGCTTGAGAGTCTCCAAGAAGGGGTGTAACTGAGACAGCCAGGGGTCTGAAGGGAAGAGAGGGAGGGGTCCCAACAAGCCCCACCTCACCTCACCAACAAAAGCCTACTTATAGCCCAGGGGTGTAGAGGCAGAAATCTGAAGTGGTCAGACTCACCCCCACCTACGCATCTACATTCTTCACTGACTTCCCTGACTTAGCCATAAACTAGCCACCCAGAGGTATTCAAAGTCAGCAATCAGGCCCTAAACTCATAGCCTGAGGGACTAAGAAACAGGAAATCATAATGGGAAGGAAGGAAGCTGAGAAGGAGAAGGGGAAGGCAAGAAAGTCTATTTGAGCCTACTATGTAAGGCAAGAACAAAAAAATACAGAGGACAATATAGATTCTCTACCCACACCTGAGACCACAGAAGAAAACATGAACTGGTCTCAAGCCCAAATATCATCCCTGGAGGAACTTAAGAAAAATTTTAAAGACCAAATCAGGGAAGCAGTGACCAACCTGGAAAAAAGTCTCAAAAGTAAAATTAGTGAATTAACTGGAGAAAATACCTCCCTAAAAAAAGGATTGTCAAAAATTAACTGAAGACCATAATTCGCTAAAAATTAGATACAGTCAAACTGAAACTCAGAACTCTACGATGCAGCAAGAGTCAGTCAAACAAAACAAGATGATCAAAAAATTGGAAGAAAATGTAAAATATCTCACTGGAAAAATAACTGACCTAGAGAACAGATCCAGGAGAGACAACTTAAGAATTATTGGTCTACCAGAAAGCCATGATGAAAATAGCAGCCTAGACAACATCCTCCAAGAGATAGTCAAAGAAAACTGTCCTGAGGTCCTGGAATCAGAAGGTAAAATAGCTATCGATAGAATTCACTGGACTCTTCCTGAAAGAGATCCCAAATTGAAAACTCCAAGAAATATAGTAGCCAAATTCCAGAATTACAAGATTAAAGAAAAAATTCTACAAGCAGCCAAAAAGAATTCAGATATCAAGGAACTACAGTTAGGATCACACAGGACCTAGCAGCTTCTACATTAAAAGAGCGGAGGGACTAGAATTTGATATTTCGTAGGGCAAGAGAGCTAGGACTACAACCAAGGATTAACTACCCAGAAAAAGTGAGCATAATCTTTCAGGCAAGGAGATGGTCCTTTTTTTTTTTTTTTTTTTTGGAGTCGGCAAGCATTTATTAAGTGCCTACCATGTGCCAGGTGCTATGTTAGGGCTCTGGGAATACATAGAAAGGCAAAAGGCAGACTTCCCTCAAAGACCTCACATTCTAGGGGGGAGACAACATATAAGTAATTATGTATAGACAAAATAGATACGAGACAAATTCGATTATCAACAAAGGGAAGATTAAGGGCAATCAAGAAAGGCTCCTTGTAGATAGTGGGATATTAACTAAAACTTGAAGGGAGCCAAGAGATAAAAATGAAGAACGAAGCAATTCCAGTTAAGGGGGACAGCCAGTGAAAGTGCATGGTGTCTTGTGAAAGGAACATCAAGGAATCCAGTGTCAGTCTATTGTAAAGTTATTTGGGGAGCAATCAAGTGTAAGAAAGGTAAGAGGGGGTAGGTTATGAAGGGCTTTGAATGTCAAACAGAATTTTGCATTTGATCCTGAGGTGATAAGGGAGGCCATTAGAATTTTTTTTTTTTTTTTTAGATCTGCAAATGCATTCATATTAAACATTATTCCAATTACAAAGCCATATTGTACTAGGTGGGATGAAAGATGGTAAGGAAGAAGTAAAACCAAACAATGAGAAGAACAAGATCATTTAGTTTGCTTCCATCAGGATTCAGGCTCAGTTCTTTCTAGTTATATCTCTGGATGGCGCATTTCTCACTTTCTTGAGTCATTCGGGATTAACTTATATCACTGCATTGCTGAAAAGAGTCCAGTCTGTCATAGTTGGTCATCACAGATATGGTATGTCTGTGATTGTATACAAATTTCTTCTGATTCTACTCTTCTCGCTCAGCATCAGTTTGTATAAGTCTCTCCAGGTAATTATGAAATCCGTCACCTCCTCGTTTCTTATAGCACAATAAAATTCCATTACATTCATATACCACAACTTGTTTAGCCATTCCCCAATTGATGGGCACCCCTTTAGTTTCCAATTCTTTGCAACCACAAAAAGGGCTGCTAAAAATATTTTTGTACATATGGTTCTTCCTCCCACTACTATGATCTCTTTGGGATATAACCCTAGGAGTGGTATGGCTGGGTCAAAGGGTATGAAATTATTTATAATCCTTTGGGCATAATTCCAGATTGCTCTCCAGAATGGTTGGATAAGTTCACAACTCCACCAGCAATGTATTAGCGTTCCAATTTGCCCACATCCTCTCCAGCATTTGTCACTTTCTTGTTTTGTCATCTTAGCCAATCTGACTGGAGAGATGTGGTATCTCAGAGTTGTTTTGATTTGCATTTCTCTAATTAATAGTGATTTAGAGCATTTCTTCATATGCTTATAGATATCTTTAATTTCTTTCTCTGAAAACTTCCGATTCATATCCTTTGACCATTTCTCAATTGGGGAATGACTTGTATTCATATAGATTTGGCTCAATTCTCTATAAATTTTAGAAATGAGTCCTTTATCAGAGACACAGGTTGTAAAAATTCTTTCCCAATTTCCCACCTCCCTCTTGATCTTGGTTACATTGGCTTTGTTTGTGCAGAAGCTTTTCAATTTAATGTAATCAAAATTATCCATTTTGCATTTTATAATGCTCTCTAATTCTTGTTTGGTCCTAAAATCTTCCCCTCTCCACAGATCTGTCAGGTAAACTATTCCTTGCTTTCCCAAATTGCTTACAGTATCATCCTTTACACCTAGATCGTGCACCCATTTAGACTTGATTTTGGTATATGGTGTTAGATAGTGATCTATGCCCAGTTTCTGCCATACTGTATTCCAGTTTTCCCAGCAGTTTTTGTCAAATAGTGCATTCTTATCCCAAAAACTGGGGTCTTTGGGCTTATCGAACAATAGATTGCTATATTCATTAGCTGCTGGGTTTCCTGCACCTAATCTATTCCATTGATCCACTACTCTACACCTTTGCCAGTACCAAGCAGTTTTGATGACTGCTGCTGTATAATACAGATTAAGATCTGGCATAGCTAGTCCACCTTCCCTAGCATTTCTTTTCATTAATTCCCTTGATATTCTAGACTGTTTGTTTTTCCAAATAAATTTTGTTATTATTTTGTCTAACTCTAGAAAGTAGTTTTTTGGTAAATTGATTGGTATGGCACTAAATATATAGTTTAGTTTGGGTAAAATTGTCATTTTTATTATATTAGCTCGACCCAGCCATGAGCAATTGATATTTTTCCAACTATTTAGATCTGCTTTTATTTGTGTGAGAAGTGTTTTGTAGTTGTGATCATATAGATTCTGGGTTTGTTTTGGCAAGTAGATTCCCAAATATTTTATAATGTCTACAGTGACTTTAAATGGGATTTCTCTTTCTATCTCTTGCTGTTGAGTTTTATTAGAGATGTACAGGAATGCTGAGGATTTATGTGGGTTTATTTTATATCCTGCAACTTTGCCAAATTTATTTATTGTCTCAAGTAATTTTTTACTTGATTCTCTAGGATTCTCTAAGTATATCATCATATCATCTGCAAAGAGTGACAGCTTGGTCACTTCTTTGCCTAATTTGATTCCTTTGATTTCTTTTTCTTCTCTAATTGCTACTGCTAATGTTTCAAGTACCAGATTGAATAAGAGGGGTGATAGTGGACACCCTTGTTTCACTCCTGATCTTATTGGAAAGGCTTCTAGTTTATCCCCATTGCATATAATACTTGCTGATGGTTTTAGATAGATGCTAGCAACTATTTTAAGGAAGGCTCCATTTATTCCTATACTTTCTAGTGTTTTTAATAGGAATGGATGTTGTACTTTGTCAAAAGCCTTTTCTGCATCTATTGAGATGATCATGTGGTTTTTGCTAGTTTTGTTGTTGATATGCTCAATTATATTGATGGTTTTCCTAATATTAAACCATCCTTGCATTCCTGGAATGAATCCTACCTGATCAGGGTGTATTATTTTTGTGATAAGTTGTTGGAGTCTTTTGGCTAATATTTTATTTAGAATTTTTGCGTCTAAATTCATGAGGGAGATTGGTCTATAATTTTCTTTCTCTGTTTTATCTCTTCCTGATTTAGGAATCAGTACCATATTTGTGTCATAGAAAGAGTTTGGTAGGACTCCTTCTTCACTAATTTTCCCAAATAGTTTGTAGAGTATTGGAATCAATTGTTCTTTAAATGTTTGATAGAATTCACTAGTGAACCCATCTGGCCCTGGAGATTTTTTCCTAGGGAGTTCATTGATGGCTTGTTTGATTTCTTTTTCTGAGATGGGGTTATTTAGGTAATTCACTTCCTCTTCAGTTAATCTGGGCAATTTGTGATTTTGTAAATATTCATCCATTTCACTAAGATTGTCATATTTATGTGCATACAATTGGGAAAAATAATTCCTCATTATTTTTTTGATTTCCTCTTCATTGGAGGTAGATTCACCCTTTTTATTTTTGATACTCATAATTTGGTTTTCTTCTTTCTTTTTTTTTATCATATTGACTAAGGGTCTATCAATTTTGTTGATTTTTTCATAAAACCAGCTCTTGGTTTTATTTATTAATTCAATGGTTTTCTTAATTTCAATTTTATTAATCTCACCTTTGGTTTTCAGTATTTCTAATTTAGTACTAAATTGGGGATTTTCAATTTGTTCTTTTTCTAGCTTTTTCAATTGCATGTCCAATTCACTGACCTCCCTTCTCTCTGCTTTAATTAAGTATGCACTCAGGGATATAAAACTTCCCCTGAGAACTGCCTTTAGTGCATCCCACAAATTTTGGTATGTTGTTTCATTATTATCATTCTCTTGAATGAAATTATTGATTGTTTCTATAATTTCTTGTTTGACCCACCAATTTTTTAGGATTAAATTGTTTAGTTTCCAATTAGTTTTTAGTCTATCTTTCCATGGCCCTTTATTGCATATAATTTTTATTGCATCATGATCTGAGAATGATGCGCTTACTATTTCTGCCTTTCTGCACTGGATTGTGAGGTTTTTATGCCCTAGTACATGGTCTATTTTTGAGTATGTACCATGCACTGCTGAAAAGAAAGTAAATTCCTTTTTATCCCCATTCAGTTTTCTCCAGAGATCCATCATATCTAGTCTCTCTAAGATTCTATTCACCTCCTTAACTTCTTTCTTGTTTATTTTGAGGTTAGATTTATCGAGTTCAGAGAGGGGAAGATTAAGGTCCCCCACTAGTATAGTTTTGCTATCTATTTCTTCCTCTAATTCCTTTAACTTCTCCTCTAGGAATTTATGTTATACCACTTGTGCATATATATTAAGTAGTGATATTGCTTCATTCTCGATGGTGCCTTTTAGTAGGATATAGTTTCCTTCCTTATCTCTTTTAATTAGATCTATTTTTGCTTTTGCTTTATCTGAGATAAGTATTGCTACCCCTGCTTTTTTTACTTTAGCTGAGGCATAATAAATTTTACTCCAACCTTTTACCTTTACCCTGTGGGTATCCCTTTGTTTCAAATGTGTTTCTTGAAGACAGCATATTGTAGGATTATGGTTTTAATCCATTCTGCTATCCGCCTCTGTTTTATGGGAGAGTTCATCCCATTCACATTCACAGTAATGATGACTATCTGTCTCTTCCCTTCCATCCTATTCCCTCCCCTGTTTATGTTTTTGTTTATTCCTTCTCCCTTCCCCTCCTTGAAGTTTTCCCTTTTGACTGCCCCCTCCCTCAGTGTTCCCACCCAGTGACCCCCCTTCTTAACCTACCCTCTCCCCTTACTACTATTTCCCTCCCTTATAATCCCTCCCTTTAGTCTCCTCCTTTTCACCCCCCCTTACCCTCCCACTATCTATAGGACACAACAAATTTTTATACTTATCAGAGTAAATTACTCCCCGTTTGATTCCAAACCAATGAGAGTAAATTTCAAACAATGCTCCTCTCCCTCCCTCCAATTCCTCTATTTAATGAATTTATGTGTCTATTCACGTTAGATTCTTAAACTTCACTGATTAATTTGATCCTTCTTTGAACCAGAACCAGTGAGAATAGTGTTTAAATGATGTTCCTCTCCCTCTTATTTTCCCTTCTTCTATAGTGTGTTTTGATGCCTCTTCAGATGGCATATTTTACCTTTTCCTAGCTCATCCTTTCCTTTTCCCATTACAGTACCATTGATCCCCTTAATAGTCTTTTTTTTTTTTTTAGACTCCATGTTAGTGCATTCATACCCACACCCTCTAAGTATAACCCTTTTGCAGGTCATGATAATCATAGAGATTTCAAATATTGATAGTTATCAGCTCCACATATAGGGATGTGAACATTTTGCTCTTGTTGCATCCCAGGTAATGAGCTTGTGTTTGTGGGTGTGGGTGTGTGCACTTCTGCATGTGTGAGTCTATGTTACCCTTGTTTACCTTTTTATGTTCTTCTGGAGTCTTGTAATTGGAGATCAAATTTTCCATTGAGCTCTGGCTTTTTCATTAGGAAAGTCTGGAAGTCCCTTACTTCATTAAACGTCCATCTCCTTGCCTGAAAGATTATGCTCAGTTTTGCCGGGTAGTTAATCCTTGGTTGTAGTCCTAGCTCTCTTGCCCTACGAAATATCAAATTCCAGTCCCTCCGCTCTTTTAATGTAGAAGCTGCTAGGTCCTGTGTGATCCTAACTGTAGTTCCTCGATATTTGAATTGTTTCTTTTTGGCTGCTTGTAGAATTTTTTCTTTAATCTTATAGTTCTGGAATTTGGCTACTATATTTCTTGGAGTTTTCAGTTTGGGATCTCTTTCAGGAGGAGTCCGGTGAATTCTATCAATAGCTATTTTATCTTCTGATTCCAGGACCTCAGGACAGTTTTCTTTGACGATCTCTTGGAGGATGTTGTCTAGACTGCTTTTCTCATCGTGGCTTTCTGGTAGACCAATAATTCTTAGGTTGTCTCTCCTGGATCTGTTCTCTAGGTCAGTTATTTTTCCAGTGAGATATTTTACATTTTCTTGCAATTTTTCGATCATCTTGTTTTTTTCGATTGACTCCTGCTGCATCATAGAGTTCTGAGTTTCAGTTTGGTTGTATCTAATTTTTAGTGAATTATGGTCTTCAGTAAGTTTTTGAAGTTCCTTTTTTAGGGAGGTATTTTCTTTTTCCAAGTTGGTCATTGCCTCCCTGATTTGGTCTTTAAAATTTTTCTTAAGCTCCTCCAGGAATGCTATTTGGGCTTGAGACCAGATCATGTTTCCTTCTGTGGTCTCTGGTGTGGGCAGAGAGTCTATATTGTCCTGTGTGTTTTGTTGTTCTTGCCCTGCATAGTATGCTCGAATAGACTTTCTTGCCTTTCCCTTCTCCTTTTCAGCTTCCTTCCTTCCCATTGTGACTTCCTGTTTCTTAGTGTCTCAGGCTATGAGTTTGGGGCCTGATCCTTGACTTTGAATACCTCTGGGTGGCTAGTTTATGGCTAAGTCAGGGAAGTCAGTGAGGAATGTAGATGTGTAGGTGGGGATGAGTCTGACCACTTCAGATTTCTGCCTCTATACCCCTGGGCTATAAGTAGGCTTTTGTTGGTGAGGTGAGGTGGGGCTAGTTGGGTCCCCTCCCTCTCTTCTCTTCAGGGAGATGGTCCTTTAATGAAATAAGGGACTTCCAGTCTTTCCTGATGAAAAAGCCAGAGCTCAGTGGAAAATTTGATCTCCAATTACAAGAATCAAGAAAGACATAAAAAGGGAAACAAGGGAAACACAGACTCACGCATAAGTGCACACACCCACACCCACACACACATGCTCATTACTTGGGCTAAAACAAGAGCAAAAAGTTCACATCCCTATATGTGGAGCTGATAACTGTCAATATTTGAAATCTTTATGATTATCATGACCTTCAAAAGGGTTATACTTAGATAGAGGGTGTGGGTATGAATGTACTAACCTGAAGTCTTAAAAAGAAACTATTAAGGGGATCAAAGGGACTGTAATGGGAAAAAGGATAGGATGAGATAGGAAAAGGTAAAATATGCCATCTGAAGAGGTGTTAAAACACACTATAGAAGAGGGGAAAGAAAGAGGGTGAGGAACATCATTTAAACACTATTCTCACTGGTTCTGGTTCAAAGAGGGATCAACTTAATCAGTGAAGTTTAAGATTCTATGTGAATAGACACATAAATTCATTAAATAGAGGAAAAGGAGGGAGGGAGAGGAGCACTGTTTGAAATTTACTCTCATTGGTTTGGAATCAAGCGGGGAGTAATTTACTCTGATAAGTATAAAATTATTTACTTATTGTGTCCTATAGATAGTGGAAGGGTAAGGGGGGAGTGAAAAGGAGGAGACTAAAGGGGGGATTAGAAGGGAGGGAAATAGTAGTAAGGGGAGAGGGTAGGTTAAGAAGGGGGGTCACTGGGTGGGAACACTGAGGGAGGGGGAGGTCAAAAGGGAAAACTTCAAGGAGGGGAAGGGAGAAGGAAGAAACAAAAACATAAACAGGGGAGGGAATAGGATGGAGGGGAAGAGACAGATAGTCATCATTACTGTGAATGTGAATGGGATGAACTCTCCCATAAAACAGAGGCAGATAGCAGAATGGATTAAATACCATAATCCTACAATATGCTGTCTACAAGAAACACATTTGAAATAAAGGGATACCCACAGGGTAAAGGTAAAAGGTTGGAGTAAAATTTATTATGCCTCAGCTAAAGTAAAAAAAGCAGGGGTAGCAATACTTATCTCAGATAAAGCAAAAGCAAAAATAGATCTAATTAAGAGAGATAAGGAAGGAAACTATATCCTACTAAAAGGCACCATCGAGAATGAAGCAATATCACTACTTTATATATATGCACCAAGTGGTATAGCATCCAGATTCCTAGAGGAGAAGTTAAAGGAATTAGAGGAAGAAATACATAGCAAAACTATACTAGTGGGGGACCTTAACCTCCCCCTCTCTGAACTTGATAAATCTAACCTCAAAATAAACAAGAAAGAAGGAGGTGAATAGAATCTTAGAGAGACTAGATATGATGGATCTCTGGAGAAAACTGAATGGGAATAAAAAGGAATTTACTTTCTTCTCAGCAGTGCATGGTACATACTCAAAAATAGACCATGTACTAGGGCATAAAATCCTCACAATCCAGTGCAAAAAGGCAGAAATATTAAATGCATCATTCTCAGATCATGATGCAATAAAAATTATATGGAATAAAGGGCCAGGGAAAGATAGACTAAAAGCTAATTGGAAATTAAAAAATTTAATCCTAGAGAATGCATGGGTCAAACAAGAAATTATAGAAACAATCAATAATTTCATTCAAGAGAATGATAATAATGAGACAACATACCAAAATTTGTGGGATGCACTAAAGGCAGTTCTCAGGGGAAATTTTATATCCCTGAGTGCATACTTAATTAAAGCAGAGAGAAGGGAGGTCAGTGAATTGGACATGCAATTGCAAAAGCTAGAAAAAGAACAAATTGAAAATCCCCAATTTAGTACTAAATTAGAAATATTGAAAACCAAAGGAGAGATTAGTAAAATTGAAATTAAGAACACTCTTGAATTAATAAATAAAACTAAGAGCTGGTTTTATGAAAAAATCAACAAAATTGATAGACCCTTAGTCAATATGATAAAAAAAAGAAAGAAGAAAACAAAATTATGAGTATCAAAAATAAAAAGGGTGAATCTACCTCCAATGAAGAGGAAATCAAAAAAATAATGAGGTATTATTTTTCCCAATTGTATGCACATAAATATGACAATCTTAGTGAAATGGATGAATATTTACAAAATCACAAGTTGCCCAGATTAACTGAAGAGGAAGTGAATTACCTACATAACCCCATCTCAGAAAAAGAAATCAAACAAGCCATCAATGAACTCCCTAGGAAAAAATCTCCAGGGCCAGATGGGTTTACTAGTGAATTCTATGAAACATTTAAAGAACAATTGATTCCAATACTCTACAAACTATTTGGGAAAATTGGTGAAGAAGGAGTCCTACCAAATTCTTTCTATGACACAAATATGGTACTGATTCCTAAATCAGGAAGAGATAAAACAGAGAAAGAAAATTATAGACCAATTTCCCTCATGAATTTAGACGCAAAAATGTAAAATAAAATATTAGCTAAAAGACTCCAACAACTTATCACAAAAATAATACACCCTGATCAGGTAGGATTCATTCCAGGAATGCAAGGATGGTTTAATATTAGGAAAACCATCAGTATAATTGAACATATCAACAATAAAACTAGCAGAAACCATATGATCATTTCAATAGATGCAGAAAAGGCTTTTGACAAAGTACAACATCCATTCCTATTAAAAACTATAGAAAGTATAGGAATAAATGGAGCCTTCCTTAAAATAGTTGATAGCATCTATTTAAAACCATCAGCAAGTATATACAATGGGGATAAACTAGAAGCCTTACCAATAAGATCAGGAGTGAAACACTGGTGTCCACTATCATCCCTCTTATTCAATCTGGTACTAGAAACACCAGCAGTAGCAATTAGAGAAGAAAAAGAAATAAAAGGAATCAAATTAGGCAAAGTGACCAAGCTATCACTCTTTGCAGATGATATGATGATATACTTAGAGAATCCTAGAGAATCAAGTAAAAAATTACTTGAGACAATAAATAAATTTGGCAAAGTTGCAGGATATAAAATAAACCCACATAAATCCTCAGCATTCCTGTACATCTCTAATAAAACTCAACAGCAAGAGATGGAAAGAGAAATCCCATTTAAAGTCACTGTAGACATTATAAAATATTTGGGAATCTACTTGCCAAAACAAACCCAGAATCTATATGATCACAACTACAAAACTCTTCTCACACAAATAAAGTCAGATCTAAACAGTTGGAAAAATATCAATTGCTCATGGCTGGGTAGAGCTAATATAATAAAAATGACAATTTTACCCAAACTAAACTATATATTTAGTGCCATTCCAATCAGTTTACCAAAAAACTACTTATTAGAGCTAGACAAAATAATAACAATATTTATTTGGAAAAACAAATGGTCTAGAATATCAAGGGAATTAATGAAAAGAAATGCTAGGGAAGGTGGAGTAGCTATGCCAGATCTTAATCTGTATTATACAGCAGCAGTCATCAAAACTGCTTGGTACTGGCAGAGGTGTAGAGTAGTGGATCAATGGAATAGATTAGGCGAAGGAGACCCAGCAGTTAATGAATATAGTAATCTATTGTTCGATAAACCCAAAGACCCCAGTTTTTGGGATAAGAATGCACTATTTGACAAAAACTGCTGGGAAAACTGGAATACAGTATGCTAGAAACTGGGTATAGACCGTTATCTAACACCATATACCAAAATCAAGTCCAAATGGGTGCATGATCTAGGTGAAAAGGATGATACTGTAAGCAATTTGGGAAAGCAAGGAATAGTTTACCTGACAGACTTGTGGAGAGGGAAAGACTTTAGGACCAAACAAGAATTAGAGAGCATTATAAAATGCAAAATGGATAATTTTGATTATATTAAATTGAAAAGCTTCTGTACAAACAAAGCCAATGTAACCAAGATCAAGAGGGAGGTGGGAAATTGGGAAAAAATTTTACAACTTGTATCTCTGATAAAGGACTCATTTCTAAAATTTATAGAGAATTGAGCCAAATCTATGTGAATACAAGTCATTCCTCAATTGATAAATGGTCAAAGGATATGAACAGGCAGTTTTCAGAGAAAGAAATTAAAGATATCTATAAGCATATGAAGAAATGCTCTAAATCAACATTGATTAGAGAAATGTAAATCAAAACAACTCTAAGATACCCCATCTCTCCAGTTAGATTGGCTAAGATGACAAAACAAGAAAGTGACAAATGCTGGAGAGGGTGTGGGCAAATTGGAACACTAATGCATTGCTGGTGGAGTTGTGAACTTATCCAACCATTCTGGAGGGCAATCTGGAATTATGCCTAAAGGACTATAAATAATTTCATGCCCTTTGACCCAGCAATACCACTTCTAGGGTTATATCCCAAAGAGATCATAGAAGTGGGAGGAAGACCCATATGTACAAAAATATTTATAGCAGCCCTTTTTGTGGTTGCAAAGAATTGGAAACTGAAGGAGTGCCCATCAATTGGGGAATGGCTAAACAAGTTGTGGTATATGAATGTAATGGAATATTATTGTGCTATAAGAAAGGAGGAGGGAGATGGATTTCATATTTACCTGGAGAGGCTTATACAAACTGATGCTGAGTGAGAAGAGTAGAATCAGAAGAAATTTGTATACAATCACAGACATATCATATGTGTGATGACCAACTATGATAGACTGGACTCTTTTGAGCAATGCAGTGATATAAGTCAATCCAGAAAGACTCAAGGAGAGAAATGCGCCATCCAGAGATATAATTAGGAAGAACTGAGCCTGAATCCTGATGGAAGCAAACTAAATGATCTTTTTCATCATTTGGTTTTATTTCTTCTTTACCATCTTTCATCCCACCTAGTACAATACGCCTTTGTAATTGGACTAATGTCCAATATGAATATATTTGCAGATCCTATACTGGACTATATGCTGTTGTGGGAAATGCGGGGGGTGGGGGGGAGGAAGTAAAGGAAATTTGAAAATCAAGGAAGTATGGAATTGAATCTTGTTAACTGAAACTAAATTAATAAATTAATTAAAAAAACAACTACTTTATTTAAGTATAAGATGGGAGCAATATGGTTAAGTAGCATGTTTGAAGGTTTTATTAGTATATAAAATCAATGAGGGTTTTATTAGTATGTAAAATCAACATGCTTTAACAATCTGAGATGAACCTTGAAAGGTAACAGTGTTTGGCAGTTTTCAGAAAGGCTGAGAGCTGAGAAATTAGAAAAGCAACAACGACAGCAACCCACCACCACCACTACCACCAACAACAAAAACAGGTGCTCTGTTTTATCAGTATAGTATTATCTTCACTGCTGGACACCATATTTAAGGAAGGATACTGAGAAGCTGAAGGTCATTTAGACAAAGACAATATGGATGCATGAACTGAATGGGATGTAAAGCTGAAACATGGTCTGGTGTCTAAGCCATATGGTTGGTTTATCACACATCTCTTGGGCCAGGTCAAGAGCTTGAACTTATTTGAGTATTTGACATCAGAATTCAAAAAGCCTCATCATTCAAAATCAACTTTGTTGTCTAACCCTATGATCTTATAGATGAAGAAGTGTAGGTCTGGGGTGGCTAGATGGAGCAATGAATAGAGCATCCGCCCTGGAGTCAGGAGGACTTGAGTTCAAATCCAGCCTTAGACACTTAACAGAAAAAACTAGCCGTGTGACCTTGGGCAAGTCACTTAACCCCAATTGCCCTCCAAAAAGCAAAAAAAATAAAAGAAGTGTAGCTCAAAGTGCTGAAATGACCTTCTCAATACCATTTAGCTGGTTATTAGTAGACTGCACTTCTGACTCCCAGTTACTTTCCCATTCCCATTCCCATTCTCATTTTCATTGTAGGCATTTTCTAATAATCAAAAAACAATCCCTTATTTGTGATTTTTTGCTTATAAATATTATATTATATTACATTATATTATATAACACCATATTGTGTTATATATTATAAATATTATATGACATATTTATATTGTATATTATATGACATATATATTTGATAGAGTTTTCAGTTATTCAGTACTTTTATTGTCTATTGATCTTCTAATTTACAAAAATTCCTTGATTAATTTTCAGAAAATTATTTTTCTAATCTTGCTTGAAAATATTGTAGGTGATTTAGCATCGGAGAAATGTAATTCCCCTGTAAAAGCATTTTACTGGGTGTAAAAAGGTTTGTGAAAATGGATGACTTTTTTAAAAAATGGAAATGTGAATGGTTAAGTGCAGAATATATTAAAAAAGAGAAGGATTGCTCTGCAAAATGAGTTTGAATAATGAAAAATTGAAAACTTGAGATGAACAATTGATGAAGTTAAAAAATTCCTCTTTGTTTCATGAAATGACTAATAGCATGACTTTGCTAGAGTGGAGGCAGGAACCAAAGTTACACAAGGGTAGCATCCATTAAACTTTGTAAGTATCTATAATTACTGTATTATGTGGGACTTGAAAACTACCAGATGGAGATTTTTGCTGGCATACATCAAGGTCAATAGAAGAATATATATATATATATATATATATATATATATATATATATATATAACACATGTCAGGAGTAGAAAAGTCCTGTGATTCATAGTGCCTTAGAACCAGAAGGTATCTAACCCTATACCTTTGTCCTATCAAATTTGTTTCAAAAATGATAAAATTAATGATTTCAGAGGTTGCAGACAAAATTAAAATATGATGCTTAAGTTGTTATTTGTTTTCTGTAGTAGGATCACTTGACATTAAAAATAATTGGTTATAATTTAGTGTCATGTAAGTTTACATGGAGAATTGTAATTTTATTTCTACGAAAATGAAGAAAAAGATTTGGGTGAATATGAAGATATCTTGGATGGCAGTCCTCTTTAAAATAAACTTTTCATTAACATAAACTAGTGTAGTTGAGTCAAGAATCATTTATTAAATGCTTATTATTTATCAGATACCATTATAAATGTTGGAAAATACAAATAATAGAAAAGTACAGTCTGGAGAGGAATTAGTCAGGTGTCTCTTGGATACTTTCCTTAAATGAGGTTCCAAATGGAGCCATACAGTCAGAGGAAGAGGTAGATGAAGGGTAAAAATGCTTCTAATGTGTGAATTCCAGGACTGGAATGACCTTCAGGATGAAGAGGTTTCTGAGGCATGGAAGAGACTGCATCCTGAAGAGGAATGAAGATAGTGTACAGAGACTTCTCTCACATTAATTCAACAAGTATTAAACTTCATTCTGCTCAAGGCACTGAGCTAGGTGCTAGAAATATTAAGATAAAATCAAATAATTTCTGCCCTAGATAAACTTGCATAGCTTATGTTTGGGGTTATTTGAATGCAATATATTTATTTAAGCAAATGTAAGCTAATTTGAGGAGTGATTTAGAAAGATACATTGGACTTATATATGTCCAATATATACTATTGATCATAGGTCATCATTTAAACTATATTCACTGATGCTAGGGTAGGATTTTAAGTACAAAGTCAGAGGTTTAATTTGGCTAAATATTTCCATCCTTTTTGCATACTTTCAAATTTTGATTTAATAAATCAAGAAGAAAGGAGTTAGAATATCATTGTGTTATGGGAAAAAGTTTAGAGTGCATGAGTTTGTAAAATTATCGATTTTTTTTTTTTAGAAATCTACCTGTGTGAAATAAAGCTTTTTTTCCTTGCCTCTACCATACCTTTTAGAAAAATGACTTGTAATTTACTTTAAGTGTTCACTTGCTACAAATATCCTTGAGGGACAATTCTAAGAAATTTGGTTATTAAAAGTATAGTTTAATGGAGCATGAAAGATATGAAATAAAATCTGATTACTTTTTTAAAAAAATAAGTTTTAATTGCTATCTTGTTTTTTACATCATCATAATTATCTCTAGTATCCTTTCCCCTCTCTCTCCCATAGAATAATCACACATAATTATTTTTAAAGAAGCAAAAAATCAGTACAACTAATCAATACATTGAAAAATTCTAAAACATATGCAATTTGTAATACATGTGGACCTCTCACCTCCATGAAGGGGTCAATCAAATTATGTTTTATCTTTGTAATTTTGTTATATTCACTTTGATTTTTTTTTGTAGTGTGGTTCCTTTTATTTACATTGCTGTTTTTATGTATTGCTTTCTTGACTCCTCTTAATTCTATATGTTATGACAGTCTTTCCATGCTTTTCTGTATTCATCACACACATTTCTTACAGTATAATAATATCCCATCATCTTTATATACCAAAAGTAGTTTATCAATTCCTTAATTGATGGGTCTTCATTTTATTTCTACTTCTTTACTATCACAAGAAGTGCTTCTCTAAATATTTTGGTGTATATGGGGGCTTTTGTCTTATTGATTGCTCCCTTGGAGTATAAGTCTATGTGGAAACTTTTTAGTATTGTGTAATAAAAGTTTTATATTTTATACAAAATTGCCTCTGTCTCTTGTTTGCTTAAGAATATATTACCTCATAAATTATCTTAAATATTAAGATTGTGTATTCATTTAGAATGTATTATGGAATATGTAATAATGTGTTGGTCCAAGTCTAATTTCTGCCATACTGATTTCAATTTTTTCAGGATGTTTTAAAAAAATCAAATAATGATTTTTTCCTACACAATTTATGTTTTTCATTTTTATCAAACTCTAGGTTGTAGATTTCCCTTGTTTCTGATTCTCCCTGTCTAATCTGCTTCCTTGAGTGATTTTTTAACCAATACCAAATAATTTTGATGACTGCTGTTTTATAACATACTTTGAGATCTAGAAGTGCTATTTCTCCTTTCATACCTATTTCTTTTCATCATTTCCCTCAATAATCTAGATCTTTTGTTTTTCCAAGTAGATTTTTTTTTATTTATCAAGTTCTATAAAATATTCCCTTGATAATTTGATAGGTATAGCATTAGAAGTATAAGTTAACTTTAGTAGTATTATCATTTTTATTATATTGTCATGGCCTATCCAGGAGCAGTTGGTATTCATCCAGCTTTATTTCTTTAAAGAGCACTTTGTAATTGAATCTATGCAAATTTCTTCTGTGCTCTGGTGGGCTGATCTCCAGATATTTTATGGATTTTATAGCTATTTGGAATGGGATCTCCCTTTTTATTTTTGTTTCTTGGGTTTTCTTATTATGTAGAAAGCACTTAAGTTTTGAGGGTTTATTTTATAGCCTGCAACTTGATAAAGCTATTAATTGTCTCAATTGGCTTATTTGCTGATTCCCTAGCATCATTCACTTTTGATTTTTTTTAGTGTGGTTCCTTCTATTTACATTGCTGTTATTAAATATTGCTTTCTTGACTCTACCTTATTCTATATCACTTATGAAAATCTTTCCATGTTTTTCAGTATTCATCACATGCATACCATCAAATGGTGTGTATACCATTAAATGGTGTGTATACCATCATATCATCAGTAAATAGAGACAGTTTCACCTTCTTTTTGTCCATCATATTTCCATTAATGTCTTTCTCTTACATCATTACTATTGCTAGCAGTACCAGAACCATAAAAAAAAAACAACTGAGGGAGACTGGACATCCTTGCTTCATTCCTGAAAAGATTCTAGTATATCTCCATTGCTGATAATACTTGCTATTGGCTTAAGATAATTTTTTGTGTGATATTAAAAAAGTCTTTTTATGCTTATCTCTTATAGAATTTTTATCATAAAACAGTGCTATACTTTGTCAAAGGCTTTTCTTACCTCTGTTGAGATGATCGTGTAGTATTTGATGTTTGTCTTTTGATATGATTAATAATTTTTTTTTTTTTGGTTTTTGAATATTGAAACAGTTTTGCATCCCAGGGATAAATACCACTTAGTCATAATGAATGATTTCTTATGTTAATTGGTGTAGTCCCTTTGACAGTATTTTGTTAAAAAAATTTTAGTCAATATTCATTAATGAGATTGGCCTATAGATTTCTTCTTTCTTTTGTCTTTCCTTGGTTTAAGTATTAAGACTATACTTGTCTCATAAAAGGATTCTCTTGAGGAGCTTTCTTAATTTTTGAGAAAGCTTTGTCAAGTATTGGTACTAAGTATTTTACAAATTTTAATAGAATTCTGTGAATTTATTGGGATCAGCATTTTTTTCCTTTGACAGCTTCTTTACTAGGTATATTTATTTTTCTTTGGATTATCGTAGACTTCAATTTGGTCTTCTGATAGTTTGGAAATTAAAAAAAATTGAAGATATGCCTCTATTTCTTTTGTTTTCCTAGTTTTGTTAGCATATAAGTGCATAATATATCTTGATTTCTTTTCCTTCTTTTTTTCTGTGATTTTACTTTGTTCATTTGCTAGCTTATTGATATGATTTTCTACTCTCTTCTTTTTTTAATAAGATCAGCTAGAAGATTACCAATTTTATGGGTATTTTCAAAGAAACAGTTTTAAATTTTATTCATAATTTCTTTGGATTTTTTTGCTTTTTATTTCTTTCCTTTTTAATTTTTAGTATCTTTTATTTTATATTTGTTTGTCAGCTCTGTAATTTTAAAATGTATATTCAGTTCATTAATCCTTTTTTATGTTAATATATGGTTATACATATATGATTTCCCCTGAAGTCTGCTTTAGTTGCTTTCCAGAAATTTTGGTATAGTATTTCATCATTATTATTTCCTTTCACATAATTATTATTTCTATGATTTTTTATCTCTCTCTCTTTTTTTTTTTTTGCTTTTTTGGAGGGCAATTTGGGTTAAGTGACTTGCCAAAGTCATGACTAGTAAGTGTGTCAAGTGTCTGAGGCTGGATTTTAACTCAGTTTCTCCTGAATCCAGGGCTGGTGCTCTATTCACTGTGCCACCTAGCCACACTCTCGTTCATTTTTTAAAAGGATTTCATTCTTATGTCTCCTTTTGGGTTTGGGGCCAGGAACCAATGACCATTCATTGTCTTGTGGTTTGTAAAGGATATATTTACTATTTCTCTTCTTTTACATTTGTTTGCAATATCTTTGTGTCCTAGTACATGGTTGATTTTTATAAAATTTCCACATAATGCTGATAAATATGTATATTCCTTTCCATACCCATTTAAAAGAATGCAATGTTTGTTTTATTGTAGATTCTCTAGAAATTTTTTCAGTTCCATGTGTTCTCTTTTGTTTGTCTTACTGTTAAATTTACTCAAAGCTGAACAAGGGATATTAGAGTCCTTTGTCACTATCATATTATTGTCTATTTTTTTTTAAAGCAATTGGGGTTAAGTAACTTGCTCAAGGTTACACAGCTAGTCATTATTTATGCATGGGTGCTCATTTTCTGAGGCCAGATCTGATCTCGGGTCATCCCAACTCCGAGGCCAGCGCTCTTACTCACTGCACCACCTAGCCGCCCCTTTAGGGCAATTGGGGTTAAGTAACTTGCCCAAGGTTACACGGCTAGGTTGTGTGTGTGTGTGTGTGTGTGTGTGTGTGTGTGTGTGTGTGTGTGTGTGTGTAAGTGTCTGAGGCCGGCTCCAAACTCAGGTCCTTCTGACTCCAGGGCTGGTGCTCTATTCAGTGCGCCACCTAACTGCCCCTATTGTCTATTTCTTTGTAATGGGAATGTAGATCTGAAGATCTTCCCTGCCCCTAGGCCCTTTGATTGGCTTAAATGACTCTGAGAACCTTCTTTAATTTGAAAATATACTCTGCCCCCTAATAGGCTGAATGTGGTCACATGGAGCCTGTGGTAGGAGGCTTGGTTTTCAGGAATACCCACACCTTGATGCTGTGTGGGTAGTGGGTAAAGAGGGTGGTTATATTCTCTGACCCAGGAGTAGGCTATATAATTCCTGATGTGAGGCTTTGCTTTGGGGCTCAACTTTTGAGAAGTGTTGTGTGATTTGACCAGATGAGACTCTGGGCAGCTGTTGAGAGCCCCCCGGCTTTGAAAGCCCAGATGTTGATGTTTCCCTCTCTGGTAACTGGGATTTGATATTGATATAATGGTTGGACAGTTTGGAAACCTGTCTGTTTGATCTGTCTGTATATTCTGAAGTTCGGGGTGCTGACCTTTTCCCTCTGAACTAGGTAATATATGTTTGTTTGATTAAAGTAAGCTTGTTAACCCATTTTGAGTTGCTTTCCTTTAGAAAAGCAGATCTAAGAACCTGTATTGGCAGCCACTCTGGGGATGCTGGGTGCTTGCTGCTACATTCTTCTTGCAGCTCAGTTAACATTTCTTTTATAAATTTGGATTCTAAGTCATTTGGCATGTATGGATTTATTGTTGAAATTTGCTTGTTGTCTTTGATTCCTCTCATCATAATGCAGTTTCCTTATTTGCCATTTTGATTTTTTGAATCTTTTTGCTTTATCAGGTGAGAATTTCAACTTCTGATTTTTTTTTAAATTCAGTTGTTACATGATTAATTTCTTCCATTCCGTCAATTTTACTTTGTATATATCTTTTGAGAGAACGCTTATCTTACTTTGTTCATTTTATGTCCTCTGTCTTCCTTGGACCCTTATTTTCTGGTTCATGATACTTATAGTTAATCTCTCTCTACTCTTCCTATACCTCATGAAATCCACATTTCTGAGATATCTATTCCAGCTTCTGCATTGTAGAGCTTGCCTCTAAAGATTCCCTTTTTCTGATGTGCTTTACTCTCAGAGCAATGTCAGTTCCTACAGGTGATAGAGAAAACACTGTCCCATGGTAGCCCTTCCCCCATCTCTGATTTTGGAGACCACTAAGGAATGATCTATTCTATACCATCTCCTTGCTTAAGTTCTTTCCCCATTTTCCTCAAAATCTGTTCCTTGGGATGAAGGATATCTGTTTTGAAGGTGTTTGAGCCATTATCTGGATCAGAGAAAGTGTCTAGTCCTCCATCTTAATGGTCCCATGAACCTAAAGTTGTATGGCAATTCCATTTTTAAGTGAAATGTTATTTGAAAAATCATTAAAATTATATTTGCATGTCTGACTTTCATAAACTATCTTTATTTTATTTGAATGCTTAAAAACCACAAAGGTGGGGGTGGAGCCAAGATGGCAGAGTAGAAGCAGCAAGTCCAAGGCACTTTCCCACCAGATTACCTCCAAACTATGTAAAAGGGGACTCTGAACAACTTCTGGAGCCCCAGCACCCACAGAACGACACAGAGAAGCTAGCCTCCTTCCGAGGACAGCCCAGTAGCCCTGCAGGAAGGACCAGCGCAGTGGTCTGGGAGCTGGCAGCTCAGTGCGCAGCTCCTGGAGAGATGAGCCTAGGTCCTCCTGAGCCACGGTTTTAGCCCCAGGGAGGCCGGGCCAGCAGCCGGCTGGAGGGACCCCAGATCACCAGCTGCTGAGGCGATTTCAGAATTATCAACACAGATATGCCTAGGACAAAGTGAGAGGTTAGTGCCCTATGGACTTTGGGACCAGTATTTGGGGAATGCGTCGGCTTCCTCCCCTGGGGGGCTAGAAACCACTGAGGAGACAGCCATTTTGTAGTTTTCAGAGGCAGCTCCAGCTCCTGGCCTGCTAACTGTAGGGAGATCCAGCAGTCATTCTTGGGGGTTAATCGCTCTTGCTTTAACCTCCCTGGATCTGCATTATGATCTGGGCGGGGGGTGGGGGGAAGGTCTGGGGTGGGTATCCAGCTTGCCAGAAAGCTGTGAAGTCCCCAGCGTTCAGGATGAAAGCTCCCCTGTCTGGTGGCTGAGGCCTACTATGGCAACAAGCCCAAAAGCCAAGTAATTAAGTGGCAACATGTCAAGGCAAAGGAAACAAAATAAACAGAAAAATGCAACCTTAGACTCCTATTTTGGGGGCAAAGAAGATCGAAGCATAGAACAGGAAGAGGTCTGTGAGGTCAGAAATCCTCCTCCAAAAGCCCCAAAGGAAAATATGAGCGGGTTACAGGCCATAGAGGACCTTAAGAAGGACTTTAAAAATCAAATAAGAGAAGTGGAGGAAAAATTGGAAAGAGAAATGAGAAGGATGCAGGAAAAGTATGAAATGAGGTCAACAGCCTGACTGAGGAAAACAACACCTTAAAAAATAGACTAACTCAAATGGCAAAGGAGGCCCAAAGGGCAATGAGGAGAAGAATGCCTTAAAAAGTCGAATTTGCCAGATGGAAAAAGAATCTCAAAAGTTCACTGAGGAGATTCATTCCTTCAAAGTTAGACTGGAGCAAATGGAAACTAATGACTTTATGAGAAATCAAGATGCTGTTAAGCAGATCCAAACAAATGAAAGAATAGAAGGCAATGTGAAATATCTCATGGGAAAAACCACTGACCTGGAAAATAGATCCAGGAGAGACAATTTAAAAATTATTGGACTACCAGTCCAATGATTTCTAAGTTCTTTCTTTGATCATGGCTTTTGGCTCGGCTTGGCTCCCCGAGTTCCATGATGTGCACTGCCGGCTGCCAGAGCGCTGCGCTGGTCCTTCCTGCAGGGCTACTGGGCTGTCCTCAGCGGGAGGTTAGCTTCTCTGTGTCGTTCTGTGGGTGCTGGGGCTCCAGAAGTTGTTCAGCGTCCCCTTTTACATAGTTTGGGGGGAATATGGGGGCAGAGTGGCTTGGATGAGCTGTTTCTACTCTGCCATCTTGGCTCCATCCTCTCCTTGAACAACATTTTACTGCAAGAATTAAAAGTTTTCTCCATGCCATGACTAGGGTTTCATTGGTGATATGTGAATTAAGAATTTCAAGTTTTTATGAACCGATATGTATTTTAATTAGAGTTATGGTAATCCTTTACCTATTTATTAATATTTTGTATTTTAAATGTATCTTCATTTATCTACCCATTTACAAATTTCCATAATAGTGGTGCTAGCTTTTACCTCAAAGATGGGTATTACACGCTAAACTGCATATCACATTTTTGATGAGTAATCAGTCCTTGTTACTTATAGCTATATATGATTTTAGCAACCTCATGTAATAGCAAAATGAACCTCTGTCTTGAAAATGTCAGTCAATCAGTTAGACAATAAACATTAAGGGCCTGTTGTGTGCCAGGTTCTGGCTAAGTGCTGGGGATACAAAAAGATAGCCTCTGGCCTAAAGGATCTGACAATTTAAGATCACTATCAGATTCGAGCCTTCTTGGATACTTGTTAGATATTTACAAAATTGCACTAGACTAAAAGGTCTAAAATATTCCCTGAATATTCCCTAACATTCTGTGATTCTCTATCAGACTGATTTATTCTATGATAGAGTTAGAAGGGAAACCTTTTATCTGTTTCATTGTCCTCTTACTCAGTTTAATAAGTAGTACAAAAGTGAAAGGGAAAAGTTTATTATTTGAGTGATATGCTTAAAGTTTTATATACTTAGTTTATTCACTTATGCAGTCCAAATCAGATCCTGAAAATTAGGACCAAATCATTATTTCACTTAGAAGCGGCATTTGACAGTAACTCATACATAATTAATTGGGGAAAATAAGCACAAATATATTTAGTATAGTCATTTCTGAATTGCAATTATGGTAGGTCATTGCATTTTTTCAAAAGAGTTGGCAAATTTAATTCGTTATATGTTTACTACATAGTCAATTTTTTTCAGTATTTATTAATGCTGTCAATAGACGACCTTTTGAGAGTCTTATGTAAGGCTTCAATCTGTATTTAATAGGAGAGTTAAAAATTTCTGTTCATGTCCTGTTGATTTTATTTGCATAGTAGTTTGTTAACAAAACTGAGTACAGATGTTCCATGTTGATCACTTTTTTTTTTTTTTTTAAAGCAATTGGGGTTAAGTAACTTGCTCAAGGTTACACGGCTAGTCATTATTTATGCGTGGGTGCTCATTTTCTGAGGCCGGATCTGATCTCGGGTCATCCCAACTCCAGGCCGGCGCTCTTACTCACTGTGCCACCTAGCCGCCCCTTTAGGGCAATTGGGGTTAAGTAACTTGCCCAAGGTTACACGGCTAGGTTTTTGTTTGTGCGGATTAGGTGTCGGAGGCCGGCTCCGAACTCAGGGCCTTCTGATTCCAGGGCCGGCGCTCTATTCACTGCGCCACCTAGCCGCCCCGATCACTTTTCAAAGGTAATAATAATTAACACATATTGATAACAGATTAATTTAAATTCTGTTGGAAACCTATTCCTCCATGATTTTCCTAAAACTTAATGGAACATACCAGAGTTACAGTGTGCACATTTTAATTCCTAGCTGCACATCCCTCTGATCTCTCTCTCAGGATAATCATTCTTCTTTTCCCCATGCCCCATAGCTACACTCTGTCCATGGGGATTATCTAAAATGGCTACCAAGGCTTGCTGCTATTATTTTCCTGATCCTGAGTTAAGGCTGCCCTAAAGGTATCCCTGAGGGGGTACCTAGGTGGCCCTCAGTGGATAGAGGGGGCCATCTCTAGTTTTTCTGATCTCCATCTTGCCACTGGACACAGATACCTCCAGAGGAGAAAGTGAGACTGGTGACTTTGCAGTCTTTCCTCACTTAAATCCAATGCACTCACAAGTCTTGGCATCATCTTCCTGAAGTCATGGTCCTCCAAGAAAAAACAACAATCTGTGAGTAGTATGAGTTGCCTCACTGGGGATCCAACTGGCCAGTTGAAATTAGGAAACACAGCTCCTCTCCTCCCTTCCCTCTCCTCCTTTCTCTTCTCCTTTCCCTTCCTCTTCACTCTTCTCCTTCCTCTGTCTACATAGAGTATAATACTCTTACCTGTAGGTGCTCTGCCCAAGGGAATGTGAATTTTGAACAGGTTGAAATGTTGCAAGATATATTGGGGTTTATAGGCAAAATTTCTTTCTTAAGGACCATACCTTAAACCTAAATCATCCTAGCTCTCACTGATTGACTAACACTAGGTCCCAGACCAAGCCTCTGTTGATCTGGCCATTGTTGGACCCTGAGGCTCAGAGTGAAAACCCTGAGGGTCTTCCCCTCCCGGATCTAATTATTTTTTTCTCTAGGTAAAACAGGCCATTCTTTGACCTGATTTCTTACCTAGGCTTACTGAGACCTGGGAAAGACTTTAGAGACTTGCCTAGGTTATATAAGATTAAGTGATTTGGTGTCATATATGTCAAAGGCAAATCATTTTTGGGAAGCCTTTTAAATTTTTATTCATCCTAATATAACCATCCCAAATCATCTAGCCATTAACAAATAAAGACAGAGCTGCAAAAATAAAATGATTTTATTCTTAAATATACAATACCAGAGCATTATATTGTCTAAACCTGAGCTATTTACAGTGGAAATTACTATGCAGTATCCTCATGTTCTCTGTTATTAAGACAATGAAAATGTGTGATAACATACAAATGTTAAGAACAAGTGTATTTTAGCATTTATTAGCTGGAAATAAGTAATTTATTGTCTTCTTGATGTTGAGACAGGCCCTCTATCTTCTTTCTTAAGAATGTCTTCTTAAGAACAAATTAACTGCAATAATAAAATAATTGAATTTGTATTTATTGTAATAATTGGAAATCAGTGAGTATTTATTAAACATTCCCTATGTGCTAGGCACTATGCTGGAAATATAAACACAAAGAAAGCCAGTCCCAGCCCTTGAGGAGGTAACATTCTAATGAGGAGAGACCATTTATAAAAGGAAGGTAAAAAGTATGGGGAGAGGAGCAGCTAGGTGGCACAGTGAATAGAGCACCAGCCCTGAAGTCAGGAGGAACTGAGTTCAAATCTGGCCGCAGACATTTGACACTTATTAACCACATGTCTTTGGGCAAGTCACTTATCCCCAACTGCCCTCTAAAAAACAAAAACAAAAAACAAAAAAAGAACTCGGGGTGGCTAGGTGGCACAGTGAGTAGAGCACCAACCTTGGTGTCAGGAGAACATGAGTTCAAATCCGGCCTCAGACACTTAACACAAAAACTAGCGTTTGACTTTGGGCAAGTCACTTAACCCCAATTGCTCTCTAAAAATAAAAAGTAAAAAGAAAGAAAAAAGTAGGGGGAGGTTAGGTAGGATAGGTGGGGAGAAAATACCCAAGTGGAAACCTGATGGAAAAAGTCCGAGTCAAGTGGAGTACCAAGAGTAATTAAAGAGTACACAAGGCCTGCTTGGGCATTTCCCTTTAAATGGAGATTCTGAAGGGAACCAATCAATCAGAGGAAGGGGGAGGTGGACTTCAATGGGAAGACTTGCTGTGGCTTGGTAGAAAAGGTCTATAATATCAGGAGTGAAACAGAGAGAATAATGAAGGAGTGAATGGCTTGCCAGCCATATGTAAGAGTTAAGAAGTCATTGTTTAGGCTTAGTTCAATTAACTTGGAATATTTAAAAAAATGTACATATCTAGTTGTATTTGTTGACCTTAGTTGATTATCACAGTGGCAACAGACATAATTTTCGCTTTCCACTTTGTATGTTCCTTGAAAAGTTCTGGATTTGAATTCTGCTCTAAAGTTCACTAGCTCTATGACCCTGAGAAAGTTACTTAAAATTTTGTAGATCTAGAGGTTATATAATATGCCTGATTTAGAGTTAGGAAGCACCATATAGATGAATTTGGATTAGGAAAGTGTGGTACAGAAAAGTTAAATGATCTTCCTCAGGTCACATAGTAACTAACAGAGTTAGGATTTGACCTTAGGTCTTCTGATTACAAATATTGCATTCTTTGTACAGGACCACAATGTTTTCTTTAATTACTTCAATATCACTTCCCCCACTCCCAGTGAATTGAGTTCATCTGAGTATTTAAATTGAATCTGGTTTTTCCAAGATACTTCTTATTACTAAACTTTGTATTTCCATAGATTTCATGGAACTGGCATGTAGTAGGTAAAACTGTTTAATTTTTTCAAAAAGCATTTCAGTTTAAACATGTAGCACTTAGTTTCCGTACAAAGGGTATGGATAAATGAAAAGAATATCCTTTAGGCAATTTAAAATTTATAAGATTTGTGATTTCTTTCCTTACATCGGCAATATACATAAGTTCTTTTAAAAATGGATTGGGCCCCCAAAAGGTGAGCACATGCTGTTGTAATAGCTCTTCCTGTAGTGCATGATGAATTATGAGAGTTACTTCTGGTTATATGTTACCCAGGAGGACTATTTAATGTGCTTGGTTATATAGATCTGCAAATTCTTAGCTGTGGGCTGATTTCCATACTTAGTCATAAATTTACTGTTGATGTATTGCTTTCTCGGCAGACAACTTACATTCTAAGAAAATTAGGGGGGGAATTGATTTTCTGTTTTAGAGTGGCATATTTTGCTTTAAATATGACAAATGATTTCTACTTCTTTATGTGCATGTCTGAAATATACATATTAAAACTGTTATGATCTATGTAAAAGAAAGCTTTTAATCATCAAATTAGGAATATAGGTTAATGACTCAGTTATCTAATAACAGTAGAAGAAGCTTTTGGAGGAGAAACATTTTCACATAATATATTTTACCAGGCAGAAGCTTATCAGCATTTAGAAACATTTCTTCTTAGTTATAAATGGCATATTTTTGGCTAGAGTCACTATTTCAATATTGTATCAATATATCACTTAGACAGAAAGTGCTGATGCTGGTTTTGCAGGCTGTCTTCTGTACAATACTGAAGGTGAATGTTGCTTTAGTTATGTATATTCTCCAGTATAGTCTAGGTATCAGACAGGATGCTAAAGTTTTAAAATATTAAAAACATTGATATCACATAATGAAGTATCAGAGTGCATTCATGTAAATCCTCTTATTTTCCTCTAACATTCTTAACAAGTGTACAAGGTGATTTATCTATCAGTGTTCATATCTAAAACTGTTTCTAAATTGTGGGTTATTTTCCTGATAGATGGGAAAATCATACAAATTACTAGTTTCTCAAAAATTTTCAATGTTATTGGTTTACTATAATGTGAATTCTGTAATTGAATTTTCTTACTAAGGAGATAAAACACCCTGTCATCTGTTGTGTTTATTGGTTAAATGAACAATGATGTGTCTGCAGTTTGTACTGTGCTGATACACTAAAGCATACTTTTTGTGTATCTTCTGGACTGAGTGTATCTGTAAATAAACGTGCATATATACATATATACACACATATATAGACATACGTACATACACACAAGTACATGCATACACATAAATATTCTCTTCCGCCCTCCAATTTTTAAATATTTTTATTTAACTTTTGAGTTCCAAATTCTACATCGCTTTACCTTCCCAAATCCCCTCCCTGCAACAGCAAGTAATCTGATATAGGATTTACATGTGCAATTATAGAAAACATTTCCATATTAGTCATTTTGTACAAGAAAAAAATGAAGGAAAGTGAGAAATATCACGCATTAGTAAGGATTCAATCAATATCAGTTCTTTCTCCAGAGGTGAATAGTATGCTTCATTATTATTCCCTGGGATTGTCTTGGATCATTGTAATCCTGATAATAACTAAGTCATTCACATTTCTTCATTGAACAATATTTCTGTTACTGTTTATAGAGTTCTCCTGGTTCTGGTCACTTCACTATGCATCAGTTCATGTAAATCCTTTTAGATTTTCTGAAATCATCTTCCTTGTCATTTCTTGTAGCATGATAATATTCCATTACAACCATATACTGAAGCTTGTTTAGCGATTCCCCAATTGATGGACATTACCTTGATTTCCAATTCTTTGCCACCACAAAAAGAGCTGCTATCAATAGTTTTGTACAAATGGGACATTTTTCCTTTTTTGGAATGTCTTTGGGATAGACCTAGCAATGGTATCCTTGGATCGAAGGGTATGCATAGTTTTATAGCCCTTTGGGCATAGTTCCAAATTGCTCTACAGAATGGTTAGATCAGTACACAACTCCACCAACAGTACATTAATGTCCCAGCTTTCCCACATCTCCTTCAACATCCAACATTTCCCTTTTTTGTCATATTAGCCACTCTGATAGGTCTGATGTGGTTTCTCAGAATTATTTTAATTTGCATTTCTGATCAACAGTGATTTAGAGCTTTGTTTTTTATATGACTATAGATAGCTCTGATTTCTTTGTGAAAAACTGCCTGTTCATATCCTTTGACTATTTATTAATTGGTGAATGACTTGTATTTTTATAAATTTGGATCAGTTCCCTTTATATTTGAGAAATGAGGTCTTTATCAGAGATATATTTTTTTGCGAAAGATTTTCCCCCAGTTTTCTGCTTTCATTATTAATTTTGGTTGCATTGGTTTTATTTGTACAAAAGCTTTTGGATTTTATATAATCAAAATTATCTATTTACATTTTGTAATGCTCTCTATATCTTCTTTGGTCCTAAATTCTTGTGTTATGCATAAATCTGACATATAAAGTATTCCATGCTCTCTTAATTTGCTTATGATGTTACACTTTATGTGTAAATCATGTACCCATTTTAACCTTATCTTGGTATACAACATAACATGTTTATCTGTACCTAGTTTCTGCCATAACGTTTTCCATTTTTCTAGCAGTTTTTGTCAAATAACGAGTTTTTGTTCCAAAAGCTTAGACCTTTGGGTTTTTCATATACTAGATTACTTTTGTCACTTACTATAATGTAATTTCTACCTAATTTATTCCATTGATTCACCACTCTGTTTATTAGCCAGTACCAGATTGTTTTGATGATTACTGCTTTATAATATGATTTGAGATCTGGCATGGCTAATCTACTTTCTTTCATAGCTTTTTTCACTAATTCCCTTGGTATCCTTGAGCTTTTGTTTTTCCAGATGAATTTTATTACATTTTTTAGCTTTATAAAATAATTTTTGATAGTTTGATTGTTATGACACTGAATAAATAAATAAATTTAGGTAGAATTTCCATTTTTATTATATTGGCTCAGCATAACCATGTGCATTTAATGTTTTTCCATTTGTTTTGATCTGACTTTATTTGTGTGAAAAGTTTCTTTTAGTTGTGTTCATATAGTTCCTGGGTTTCTTTTGCCAGGTAGACTCCCAAGTATTTTCCATAATAGGTACATACATACACACTCACACATACATACATACATGTAGATAAATATATATATAGGTATATATACACATATCTATATCTATAAAATAACTATAGTTATTTTAAATGATTTTTATCTTTCAATTCCATGCTTCTGGACTTTGTTGGTAATACATAGAAATGCTGATGATTTATGTGGGTTTATTTTGTATCCTGAAATTTTGCTAAAGTTCTTAATAATTTCAAGTGGTTTTTAGCTGATTTTCTAGGATTTTCGAAGTATAACATAATATCATCTGCAAAGACTTATAGTTTTGTTTCCTTATTGCATATTATAATTCCTTTAATTTCTTTTTCTTCTATAACATTTTAGTGCAATATTAAAAAAAAAATAGAGGTGATAATGGACATCCTTGTTTCACCCATGATCTTATAGGGAAGAGTTCTAGCTTATCCCCATTACAGATAGTGCTTGCTGATGGATTTAGAAAAATATTACATATCATTTTAAAGTACACTCCCTATGCTCTCTAGTGTTTTAAATTGGAATGGGCACTATATTTTGTCGAAGGCTTTTACTGAATCATATGATTTCTATTGTTTTTGTTATTGTTATGGCCAGTTATGGTGATAGTTTTCCTAATATTGAACCACTCCTGCATTCCTGGTATAAATACCACTTGGTCATGGAGTATGATCCTTAGGATATATTGCAGTAATAGCATTGCTAATATTTTATTTAAAAATTTCACATTAATATTCGTTGTTCAAATTGGTCTATAATTTTCTTTATCTGTTTTGGCTCTTCCTGGTTTGAGTATCAGGACAGTATTTGTTTTGTAAAGGGAATTTTGTAGGAGTCCTAATTTCCAAATAGTTTGTGTAATATTGAGATTAGTTCTTTAAATACTTGGTAGAATTCATTTATCAATCTGTCTGGTCCAAGAGATTTTTTTCTTAGGGAGTTCATTGATCCAATTTCTTTTTTCTAAGATTGGCTTAAGTATTTTAATTTATTTCTTCTTTTCTTAATCTGGGTAATTTATATTTATCATTTTCATTTAGATTATCAAATTTATTGGCATATAATTGGGCAAAATAGTTCCTAACAATTTTCTTAATTTCCTCTCCATGCCTCCATGATGACAGGGTCTCTGGGATGGAGACTTGCTGTGCTGCACTTGCCTAGGAAGCTGTTGGTTTGCAGGAGGGCAGGGCCTTGCTGTTGGATTGCCCCAGACTTGGAACTTTCTGCAGGGCCTCTGCTGTGAGGTTGGCTGCTGCTGCTTCTTTTGAACCTCACTCCACTCCCACCCCAGTGAGACAGACCTTTCCTGCCAGGCTTATAAGCAGGTTCCATGCTCCTAGATCAATTCTTAGGTAGTATTCTTTTTTCAAGGGGAATTTGGAAGGACTTCAAAGAGCTTCTTCCTCACTCTGTCATCCTGGTACCAGAGGTCAAATAAATATTTTTGATTGGGATCTTTCCCATAAGTTTTTTAATATGTGGCTATATGAGAATTGTATATGTGAAATCTACCATCAAAATAATCTTTTCTCTCCTTAGTTATATGTATATTTTTATGTGCATATAAATATAAATATACTTCTTTAATATTATAATGATTGCTCACTTAAGAAAATTGGTAGTATAATCATGGCAGAATTTCCGGATTTGAACTTGCATTCTTTTCATATTGGCACAGTTGGTTATATCATGGGGCTAATCATGTGAAGATTTGGTTTATATAAGAGTTACAAAGTAGTCACTCTCCAGTTTTTGGCCATTGAAGATTTGCATACACCTAAGCTGTCTTGAATGTATATTTATGGTTTCATGGAGAATTGCGGAAGAATGTAGAGATATCATTATCCCAAATATTTTGCACCTACTTGAAAAAGAACTGTAAGTTGACATGCATCTTATGGTGATTAAGGATTGTCATCTTTATGTGTGAATCACATTACATTATCTTTTTTTTTTTTAAAGCAATTGGGGTTAAGTAACTTGCTCAAGGTTACACGGCTAGTCATTATTTATGTGTGGGTGCTCATTTTCTGAGGCCGGATCTGATCTCGGGTCATCCCACCTCCGGGGCCAGCGCTCTTACTCACTGCGCCACCTAGCAGCCCCTTTAGGGCAATTGGGGTTAAGTAACTTGCCCAAGGTCACATGGCTAGGTTTTTGTTTGTGTGGATTAAGTGTCGGAGGCTGGCTCCAAACTCAGGTCCTTCTGATTCCAGGGCTGGTGCTCTATTCACTGCGCCACCTAGCCGCCCCATATTACATTATCTTGATATTTTCAAATATTTCAGAATATAGGTTTATAGAATTTTCCCTAGCATTTCAAGATTAATTAATTATCTAAGAAACATTTATTAAATTCCTATTGTGTGCCACTTATTATAGAATATATAGACCTAGATCTAGATTTATTTTTTTTTCAATGCTTTATTAACTTCTGGTTTACATCATTCATTTCCGTCAGATTTTGAGTTACAATTTTTCCCCCATTTTTCCCCTACCCATGACCCCAGAATAGCAGTCCCACAGGATATCCCCTCATCCAATCTGTTCTCTCCCATCTCTTCTCCCATACCCCCTTAGACTTTTCCAGTAGGGCAAGGTGAATCCTCATGCCCCAATGCCTGCACATCTTATATCCCAATTATATGCAAAATAGTATTAATCATAGTATTTTTATATTTTTTTAAAATGTGATTTTAAAACTTTGAATTCCAAACCCATTCCCCTCCTCCCCTTGTATCCACTCCCACTGGGAAGATAAACAACTCAGTATATGCTGTATATGTGTAGCTATGCGAAAACATTACCAAAGTAAATATATTATAAAAGACTGACTATATTTCCCTCTCTCCTATCCCATCTCCCACCTGGGCCACTCCCCACTTTGATCCTGTCCCTTTTCAAAAATGGGTGCTTCCAACTTCCCTTTCCCCCAGCCTGCCCTCCCTTCCATTATCCCCCCTCTCATCCCCTTTCCCTCTACTCTCCTGTAGGGTGAGATACCCTATTTAGTATGTATGTCATTCTCTCCCTTAGCCAAATTCAATGAGAATAAGGTTTTGCCTTTTTGCTTTCCTGTTCTTCCCCTCCATTGTAACCATTTACCTTGCCGCTTCTATATGAGATAGTTCACCCCATTCTGTCTCTCCCCATCTCCTCTCATTATATTCCTCTCTCACCTCTTAATTTCACCTTTTAAGTATCATCCCTTCCTATTAAATTCAACCTGTGCCTTCTATCTATGTATACCTGAAAACATGTAGACACATATTCACATATGTATTCACATGCCCATATACCCTTCTTCAACTATTTTTATACTGAGAAAAGTTTCATCAGTTACAGTTATCGTTTTCTCCTGTAGGAATGTAAATAGTTCAACTTTGATAAGTTCATAATGATTTCGTTTCCCTGTTTACTTTCTCAAGCATCTCTTGCTTCTTGTATCTGAATGTCAGATTTTCTATTTAAATCTGTTTTTTTCCTCAAGAATGCTTGAAAGTCCCCTATTTCATTGAATGACCATATTTTCCCCTGAGACATTATACCCAGTTTTGCTGGGTAGGAGATTCTTGGTTTTAATCCCAGCTCCTTTGCCCTCAGGAATATTATATTCCATGCCCTTCAGTCTCTCAGTGTAGAAGCTGCCAGATCCTGCACTATCCTGATTGTGTTTCTACAATATTGAAATTGTTTCATCCTGGCTGCTTGTAATATTCTCTCCTTGATCTGGGAATTCTGGAACCTCGCTACAATATTCCTAGGAGTTTTCTTTTTGGTGTTTTTCTCACTACTGGTCCCCAAGTCCATGGTGCACTGACCTCTCACTTTGTCCTTGGCATCTATGTGTTGATAATTCTGGAAACGCCATGGCTGTTGGTGTTTTGGAGTCCTTCCAGGTGGCTGCTGGTCTGGCCTCCCCGGGGCTAAAACCTCAGACTCATGCGGGCCTGGGTTAGGCTCCCAGAGTGCAGTGCTGGCCACTCCTTGCTGGGCTGCCAGGCTGCCCTCAGTGGGAGGTTAGCTTCTCTGTGTCATTTTGTGGGTTCTGGAGCTCCAGAAGTCATTCAGAGTCCCACTTTTACATAATTTTGAAGTGGTGTGGGCTGGAGCTCCTTGGAAGTGGTTTTTCTACTCTGCCATCTTGACTCTGTCCCCGCTAAGAGCTAGATCTAGATTTATGATAGAGATATAAAAGGATAGAATATTCCATTGAGCTTGAGTTTTGCTAAAAGGATGCAACACATTGACATGGATATATACACACACACACGTGTACATATATGTATATACATACATACACATATAATACACATGCATATACACACCAGTCACTTGTATATGCATATATACACATGCATAGAACTTGCATATATGTGTATATACACACACATACATATAACTTGTATGTGTGTGTATATATACATACATACAGATGTGTACATACATATATGTGTATATTTATGTATGTGTATGTGTGTGTGTATATATATATATATATTTGGTGGAAGATAAATAACTAGGGGAATCAAGAAAGATCTTTGAGGGATAGAGGCCCTTGAATTGGCTGTCATAGGAAACTGGATTACAAAAAGAAGAGAGGAGAAAAATTACTTTAGGCATAGGGGACAGCATGTATAATGGGATGGAGGCAGGAAATAGAGTATTATATACAAAGAAAATAAAGCAAACCAGACAGGACAGAGCATAGAGTACTCTTAAGTATGTGAGTCAATCGAATTTTTTCTGACTGTGATCCAGGCTTCTTCCTTTTCCTTTATTCTAGGTTCACATATACTATATGTGGATGTTTCCATTATATTTATGTGTAGATATAGATATGGACTGTGAGGTTAGGTGGTGCAAGGGAAAAGAATGCTGGGCCTGGATTCAGGAAGACTCATCTTCTTGAGTTTAGATTTGGTCTCAGACACTTCGCTAACTTTGTGAGCCTGAGCAAGTCACTTAACCTAGTTTGTCTCAGTTTTCTCATCTGTAAAATAAACTGGAGGAGGAAATGACAAACAACTATGGTATCTTTGCCAAGAAAACTCTTAAAGGTACCATAAAGAGTCAGACACAACTGAAAAACAACTGAACAACAATAACAACTTAAAGATACAGATATGCATAGATGAAATATAAACATTTTAGTCTTTAGGTCTTTGGATTATATATCTTAATAATATCAATAATGATTACAATAATAATATAACAAAGACTATGGGTCTAGACATTAAAAGGCAGATAACAATAATAACTTTAATTGTATTTTTTTTACCTCCCAGTGTCTCAATCCAGTGTCTTTGTATAATTATCATCATAACTCTAATAATTATTATTAACCTTTTCATTACTAGACACAGGGAATTTTTTTAGAATTAATTTATTTTTAGTTTTCAACATTCATTTCCACAAGATTTTTAGTTCCAAATTTTCTCCCCATCTCTCCCCTACCCCATCTCCAAAGATGGCAAGCATACTGATTACTCCTTCCCCCAGTCTGCCCTCTCTTATTTCCCCTCTAACCCTCTTCTTTTCCCCTTCCCCCTTTCTTCCTTGTAGGGCAAGATGGATTTCTATACCCCATTACCTGTATATCTTACTTCCCAGTTGCATGTAACAACAATTTTCTAACATTTGTTTTTAAAACTTTGAGTTTAAGATTCTCTCCCTTCTTCCCTCCTCACCCACCCCACTGGGAAGACAAGAAATTCAATATAGGTTATACATGTGTAGTTATAAAAAACATTTCCATAGTAGTCATATTATCAAAGACTTAACTATTTTTCCCTCCATCCTATCCTGCCACCCATTTATTCTATTTTCTCCTTTGACCCTGTCCCTTTTTAAAAGTGTTTGCTTTTGCCTACCCCCTCCCCTAGTCAGCCTTCCATTCTGTCATCCCCCTTCTTATCCCCTTCTCCCCTAATTTCTTGTAGGATAAGATACCCAATTGAGTGTGTATGTCATTCTCTCCTTAAGCCAAATCCAGTCAGAGTAAGGTTGACTCATTGCCTTTCACCCTCTTGCTCTTCCCTTCCATTGTAATAGCTTTCTCTTGCCTCTTTTATGTGAGATAATTTACCCTAGTCTATTTCTTCCTTTCTCTTGCTCCCAATATATTCCTTTCTCACCTCTTAATTTTATTTTTTATACATATCATCCCTTCATATTCAACTCACTGTGTGCCCTCTATGTACACATACATACACACATGCACACATATACTTATCTATACATACATATGTGTGTATACACATATATAGTTGACACAGGGGCTTTATCATCATCATCTAATTCAAACTCCTCAACATTATAAACTCTCTAAATTTGATATGTTTATATACATGTAAATATATATCTATCTCTGTTGGAAATGTATCACTGATGCAAGAGTTACAGCAAAATATCCTATATCGCACTAAGAAAAATTAATTGGTTCATGTGTAATAATAAAGATGATTATAGTAATAATTGCCTTTAAGTGTCTAGAACTAATGAACTTTAATTTTTTAAATAATTATATTTAAATAATCCAGAGTAATATATATCATATTAATGCAGAGTGATAATTGTATTGAATAATCATAGTTTTCATTGGACAAAAAACACTTTTTTCCTCACTACCATCTCCACTTTGGAAAAACAAAAACAAAAGCAAAAACCCTTATAACAAATAAGCATAATCAAGAGAATTAAGTTCTCACCTTGGCCTTGTGCAAAGCATACAGGTCTAATTTTTCACTCTGAGTCCATCAACCTCTCTATTAGGAGGAAGATAACATGATTCCTCTAGAACTGAGCTGGTCATTACATTGATCAGATTTCTCAAGTCTTTCCCTAGTTGCCTTTTAAATAAAAATATAAATAACAGCAACAGCAATAAGCTAGAATTTACCCAGCACTTTAAGGTTTGCAAAGCAATTTACATATATTATCTCTTGATAGTCACAAAAGCCTTGTGAAGTAGGTATTATTAGTTCCATTTTAATGGTCAAGCTGATGCTGAAAGAGATTAAGTGGTTTGCCTAGGACCTCATTGCTAGGTAAGTGTCTAAGGCAGGTTTTGTACTCATTTCTTTTTGATTCCATGCACAGAGCTCCCTCCATCATGATAGATAGCTTGCTTATAGGAACAAGAAGAGTTTCTTACTAAAGGCCTTGGTATAGAATTCTTTTCTTTGAGATTCATTTTGTTTTAAAAAAAAGTATCTATTCACTTACTAGCTGTGTGACCCTGGAAAGTCTTAACTTTTTCTTCCAAAAATGTATATTGCCTCCAAAAATGTATTTTTTAAAAAAGTATAGATTTTATATGTGTGTGTGTGTATTTCTTTATAAAACTTTTTAAAACTACTATTTTAAAGGATTTCATTAAAATGTATAAGCAAGGGGTGCCCACGTGACAGAGTGAATAGAACACTGGCCCTGGAGTTAGGAGTACCTGAGTTCAAATATGGCCTCAGACACTTAACACTTAACTAGCCATTTGACCTTGGGCAAGTCACTTAACCCCAATTGCCCTACTTTTCTCCCTCCAAAAATAAAAAATGTATACACAATCAAGTCTTAAGATTTAAAGAAAAATTCTTATTTGGAAGCTATGAAAAGATGTGTTATGATTTAAGTACATTAGCTTTTCAAAGCAAAGGAAATCTTCACTCTGGAAATCTTGCTTATTTGACAGAGTCTGGCAAGTGAAAATAATTTTGATTCAAATTTACGTTGATGGAATCTAGTTTCATGGTATACCACATTACATTAAATAGTATGGTTTGTTATCTCAGATGTTGCATTTATTGTCTTAAATAATCTATTTCAATAAAATCTGAACATGTAATATTCCATTCCCTGTATTGTTCCTTGGCTATGGCAAACATGAAAAGGAGAGTTCAGTATCATTTTCTAGTCATAGCTGTTCTCACCTCTTCATCTCAGGACTGCTTTAGACTCTTAAAAATGTTGAACTTTTATTTACCTAAGTTATATTTAATAATATTTACTATTAAAACCTCAGTATTACTATGAAGATGGTTTTGACCTCATGGACCAAATGAAAGGGTAAGGTCCTCCATATCATAGTTTGAGGATTGCTGATATAACAAATGAAATATTGAATCCCATGAACTTCTCCAAACCTTAAAAATTTAGCTTTGAAAACGTTTTACATTCATATCAATATCATGTATTAACATTTAATAAATGGCTAAGGAGATAGCAGCTTCCCCCTCCCACAACATA
Source organism: Gymnobelideus leadbeateri (assembly GCA_011680675.1). Classification (NCBI taxonomy): domain Eukaryota; kingdom Metazoa; phylum Chordata; class Mammalia; order Diprotodontia; family Petauridae; genus Gymnobelideus; species Gymnobelideus leadbeateri. Next base: position 135,545 of record WOXC01004869.1, read on the forward strand.
ACAAAATATAACTGTCCTAATTGTTTGGGAAGTAGAGATGTACTTATATGTTTTATGTTAAGTTTCTAAGTAATGTGCACCTGCCATTTCAGGAAAGCTTTTTATTCAGTGGAAAGTGATAGCAAAGGAAAAGAGCTGTGGGCAATTATACTTTTCAAGACCTTCTTAGAGTGAATAAAGGAACACATAATTTCAAATTCTTTATACTAAGTGAGTAATAACAAGCTATATAAGCATATATAAGGCACACTAAGACATCGGTAGTTTTAAAAATTTGAGAAATTTCTTTAAGCTTTTAGTGTCTCATCAGGTCAGGAATATAGATGATTTGGGCACATTACATTATTCAGCTTAACTTAAACTTTATGTATACTATGTTTCATCTCCTACATTAGTTTTTTTTTCCTCATTCTCATGTTATAGATAACAATGGAGCTTAACATGCTCATTGAAGTAGTCATTTAGATCTCTTATTTGTTTGCTTTTCAGAGACTGGACAGCAAAAATAAATTCTTCACTTTCTACATTGCCCACTTTGAATAAAAAACTCATATTATTTGAGGTTACTGAATTAATCTACAAATGCCAATTGGCATTCCTTTGGGGAATTGGTAGTATGGGTAATTTTTGGTTTTGTGTTATAGCCTTTTGTACCTATTAAAATTTGAGGTTTTAGAATAAAATTTATTTGTAATACTTTGGTCCCTTAATATGAATGAAGTTTTGTTTTCCCTAATAACAATAATAAATTCATATGCTACTTTAAGGATCATAAGACAATTACATATTTACATATGTCATATTATTTATTCTCATAACTCTGAAATGGACTAAATTATCCTTTTTTTCCCCTTACAAAAGAAGCAGTCGATGCACTGAGACATCAAGTTACTTAACCATACACACAACCAATTGATGTTGGAGGCAGAATTCAAATCCAGCTTCCTGTTTCTAATTTAAAGTACAGTAATCTTTCCACTATACTATACTATCTCTCATAACATTTAAATTCTTCCTGATAGTCAAGAACAGAACGACTATACTCTTATCTCTCTTCTCCTGACCTCTTCTCCCTTTTCCCAGTGTATTTCTGGTTTAATTTTGGTAGCAGACTTGGGATCACTTTAGTTTCTATTGATAGTCACCATTATATTATAGCGAATTACCATTATGTTATAGTGATTCTTGCATTGGGAGTGGGGGATAAATAATCTAAATACAGTTTCTGATTCTGTAGTGAAGAGAAGCAGCCCTCAAAGCATAAAATCTCTGAAAACCTTTTCAAGGTTATTTGTATTAAAAATTAATTTTTGGTATTTATGATAGCTATTCATTATTTTCTACTGACATCTTTAATACAATTATTTTCTGTCAAATAGGTCAATGTACTATGTTTTAAATGAGATAATTAATAAAATTTCATTTTCATTTTCATTATAGGAGCATTGGTTAAACTCATTGCCAATAGTCAATCAGTCATTCCCTTGGTACCTATTATTCCCTATATTTTATCAAATTGCCATTTAAATTTTTATCTTACTAAAACTGGATACCTTGGCATGCCAGCTATCTTCCATATTAATTATTTTTCTATTTTATTTGATAATATCAGCTAGGTTGGAAGCAATATAGGAGGATATTTATATATTTTTCCATAGTTAAGAACATATTCTAAGGAAAGTCAGTAGAGAATATAATGCATGTTTTTGCCATTAGAAATGATGTGGAAATGAGTGGAAAAACAGCTTTTTTTGGTTCCATAGAGTGATGCTGTGGACCCATAGGTAACATCAGGAGAGAATCATCCAATTACAGTCAGGGGATCAAGGAAAAAAGTTATAATGGTGAATCCCAGCTGCTATTTTTTTTACTTGGTATAAACAATAGAAAGGTCTTTTGACTTCCTAAGGTGTGTACCAGGGCATGACAGATAGCCACCTCATTCTTGTCAAATCTAATAGCCTCTATCCATTCTTTGTGGTTGGTGTGGAGAAAAATGACAGTACCAGAAGGAACCCAGACATGATTGTTAAGGATTACAAAGTCCTAGACAAGAAACTGAAAGCCTAAAGTTATATACTTAGCACCCCTCTTTGTTGCTCTTGATTGAAGGTAGGGGTTTCAGTAGAGAAATGCAGATTTCAGATGTAAATTGCTTGCCAGGAATATGGTACCTAAAAAAGAGATTGTTAAATGAGTGTATGATGTAAAATATGGGAATGGTGTACTTGGAACAAGAACAGGTGAAAATATGTTTTCCTAGAGCTTTGTGAATCTAATCAAATACATTAAATTGAAAATGATAGAGGAATGAGAAAACTAGGTACACACGTTTTGCTAATACAACTATCATAGAGAATATAAATTACAATACATGACATATACTGCAAATGTCTTGCAGCAAACTTTGGATCATGACCCACTCCATAAATCTGCACAAGACTCTTGAAACATCCTTGGGTGTTGGTAGAGAGAAGCAAAAAGAGAATACTAAAGAATGTAGTTTTAAGAATTTTAAGAATTAAAATTTGAGCATTGGAGATCAGTATTCTACATAGTCAACATCATTGAAAGGAGCCAGCAGTAAAACTAATAACGTGATGTCTACACAAAATGCATGAAAATAATAAAGAATAATAATAAAATAGTAAGTAATAAATTGACCTGAGGGGCTCATCTTCTGATATCATCTCTTCTATCATTTTAAGACTGTCCATGGGGTTTTCTTGGCAAAGATGCTGGAGTGTTTTGCCATTTCCTTCTCCTCCAGTGGATCATCTTTTGTTAGAACTCTCCACTATGATCTATTTTGGGTAATCTTTCATGGAATAGCTCATAGTTTCATTGAACTGTGCAAGCCCCTCTGCCATGACCAGGTAGTAGATACAGAATGGGGGAGGGGTTTGACCCTTTTGGGGATTTTCTTGGCAAAGATACTGGAATGGTTTGCTATTTCCTTCTCCAGCTCGTTTTACAGATGAGGAACTGAGGTGATCAGGGTTAAATGACTTGTCCAGGGTCACATAGCTAATAAGTGTCTGAGACCATATTTGGAACCAGGTATTTTGAATTCCAGGCCTGGCACTCTCTTATCCACTGTGCCACCTACATGCCTCTTGTAAAATATAAAGCAAACCTTAAAAGTTAAGCATTACTTGTATTGTCCCAACAATATTATAAACATTCTAAGAGACACAAAAGAAGAAACCGACAAAGTATCTGACATCAAGAGCCTACTGTATATTTGGAGGGAATTATATTAAGGAAATAGCTGAACATATTTAGGAAAAGATGTACAACATGCTTAAATGAGCAGTTTGACCATGTGATAGAGATGGGAGAAATCAGTACATACCAAAATAGCTGGGACAAATGTTTATGGGGGAAATGGGACTTGAATAGGAACTTGAGGAATTTAGCTAGACTCAGTAGGTAAATAACTAAATTATTATTTAATAACTAAATTAAATATTAAATAAATAAAATGTGTTTTATTAGGGGAAAATTAGGGCTTTTTATGGGTGCTAAAGTAAGGATAATATAACATGACTGTGAAAGAATATTGAGAGTCAATATAGTGAAAAAGAAAGAACATTTTGTGTTCTGACTCAGGCTAATCCACTGGTAGTTTAGCTTAGAACAAAATGAATAGAGAAAATGAAAAGGGATAGACTACTAATATCAGATTATCTACAAGGATTTGCATTTAGGACCCCTAAAGTTGGTTCAGCTAAGTTTAGTGTCCTTGTCTGAGTTGCCTTTGTTTTCCTTTAGCTAAACACTGGGAAGAGCATCTTGTGGCTGTTTTGAACTAACATCAAAATGATATCAGTAGCCTGAGCCTTTGGTCCCCTGTGCCAACCAATTATCAAAGATAGTTTAAATATCTTTAAAGAAAAGACAAACAAAAAAGCACCCCCCCAAAAAAATTGGTCTAACATAAAGGGGTAGGAGTTGAGATATTGCTCTTACCACAAATGGACTTGGACAAAAGATACTTGGTGTCGGAATACCTGATTTCATCCTGCCTCTGACACCTACTAGTAATGCAACAACATGCAGTTTTCCTTATCCTGATTTCCTTATTCCTTTCATAGATATTCATCTATAAAATAGGGATGTGTAGTCTTCTATGACCTGCCTTACTGAGTGATTGTTAGGAAAGTAAAAGTGAATCATTGTTGTGTTAGAAAGTATAAGGAAATGTATATATGTATACACACACATACACACATATATCCAGTACATATATACGCATATACATATATATGTGTGTGTGTGTGTGTGTGTGTGTGTGTGTGTGTGTGTGTGTGTGTGTGTGTGTATCCAGTGTCTTTAGGGATGAACCAAATGAGGGAGGACTAGCTTGGAAGTTTATATCTTGAATGGCATTTCTTTTGGCTGCTTTTCCTTCTTTTCTTACTCTAAAGCTTACATCATATTCTCATTCCACTTTAAGGAACCTAAGTAGATTTCTTGCTAGATGACTACATTGGAGTCAGGAAGACCTTAGTTAAAATCTAACTTTAGAAACTTATTGGCTGTGTGACTCTGGTCAAGTCATTTAACCTCTGTTTCCCTCAGTTTCCTTAATTGTAAAATGAGGTTAATAATAGCACCTACCTCACAGGGTTGTTGTGAGGATTAAGTGAGATAATATTTGTAAAACTCTTAGGATATTGCATGTTACCTATTAGGCACTATATAAATGCTTATTCCTTTCCTCCCCTTCTGTAATAGTAATGTAATTTGATCCCTTTGTATTGGCAAAGCTAACAGGTACTTAGTATCTGGTTTGAAATTAATTAGATCAAGCCTCTGTTAAGAAACAAGAGGTATGAACCCAACTTGCTGACATAACAGGAAATGGCTGAACAGGAAACCCCTGTTGCTAATGTGACAGGAAGGGGATGAAAAGGGAGAAGCAATACTGTATATAAGGAAAAAAAGCCCCAGAGAGGGAGAGTCTGATCTTCTCGGAGCAAGATCTGAAGGCTGAGGAAGAGAAACCCAGTCTGGAGAGAGTGATTTTTATGTTGAGAACCTGGATGATGTGATTTTGATTCTGGGAACTAGCTGAAACTTCTGCTTAAGTCTGAGGGCCAGCCAGAGCTGCTGAGGCTGCTGAGGAGCTGCTGAGTCTGAGGGCCAGCCAGGCTGCTGAGGATTTCCAAGGACCAGTGAGAGCTTCAGAAGACTGAGGCAGAATGACTGTGGTGTTGGTATTTTGTCTGATTGTGACTTTGTTAAGCCTTGTCTTCCCAGGAATGGAGACTGTGAAGGATTTGAGATGGAGTGGACACTGTGAGCTCCAATGTGGAGCAGGAACTGCATGAAAAGCTGGACAGCTCCCAGCTGTCTGCCTTTGAACCCAGGAGACAGTTGGTTAGATTTGGGTGGAAGCTGGGACCATGGAAGAGGAGCTGTGGAAGCTGAAAGCCTGCCCCGAGTCAAGATGAAAAAACCTCTCTGTGGGTACTGAGTAGTGATGAAATTGTGATTTACTTGTGACTGAGGGATGAATGGTTTGTATATTTCTGAATACCCCTTAAGAGAGTACTGAGTAGAGACTGATCATTGTGTAGCAGTTGATGACTGAATAGTGATTGATGACTGAATAAGTGACTGATTTGTAACTTAGCATGCCCCATGAGTGGAGGACTTTGACTATTGTATTTTGTGCCCATTAAGGAGGCAAGCCTCCTTCAGGATGATTGAATGATTGAGTTGATTGAATGATTTAGGTACTAAGTGATTGATTGACTAAATGATTGTACTTTGTTCAAAACTATGTGATGATTTTCTGTGATAAGTTGTTGTGAATGCTGTATTTTTTTGTGATAAGTTGTAACATTGTGAATGCTGTACCTTGATTTTCTGTGAATGCTTTGCTCTGATTTGTTATTGAATAAAGTGTTCACTATACTGTGTAATTAGGACCTTGAAAGCTGTTCACAGTAGCAGTCCTCTGGAAAGCTGCTCATGTGTGGCTTAGCACCTTCCTTCTAAATATTGGAATACTGAACTAATTTTTGTTCTTTCATTGAATTCCTTTAGATGACCATTTAGAATCACAGAACCTCTGAGGCCCTTGACCTCTAGGTTAAATAGTAACTGAAGGAAGAATTCTTTTTTTTAGCATTCCTGAGAAATTATCATCCTTAAACAGAATATATTTTAAAAGCCTTACCCAAGTGCACCTTCTGAAAATATGAATGTGGAATCAAAAGAAAAACAAGCATAAGTGCTATTTAACTTTTGTTATTATTAGTAATCTTTTAAAGTTTCTAATTTTGAAATCTTCTAATTCTTCACTTTAATCCTTTTCCATGGTGAATTTTTCCACCCCTTATCTACCTCAGACATATTCATGACATTGAGTTTATTACCACCCTCACATGCGCCACTTCTATGTTCACAAGCTCAGAAATTCCTTTATCTGATCACATTCTATTCTTATTCCTCCTTTCTCTCTGTCTAAACCTGTTTTATCCACACCATGAACTCTAATCCTTCAGTTTCTGTTCTTTCCCAGGTCATCACCTCTGAACTGGCTGCACTCTCCTCCTTTCCTATCTTGACCCTTTGGTGAACTAATTCAACTCTGCTTTGTCCTGTGCTCTAACATCCCTTAGCCCCTTATAAGTAGAAGATCTCACTTTCCCAAGCCTGAACTCTGGATTGCTTCCATCATCTGCTACCTATGCTTCCATTCACCCATTGCTGAACACAGAAGGAGAAAATTATGAAACTGTGGTGACTGGATCCATTACAGATTGATTTTACATAATATCAACTGGGCCCTCAAGAAAGCAGGCTAATCCTTTTATACCCTTTAATCAGTTTGTTACCCCATTCACAACAGGGGCTTTTTCTAAACCTTTTTATCCCTGCACAAAACTCTTGTGGCTTCCCAACCCCCTCCTCCCCCTGGCCGCCATCTTCTCAGCTGAGAGCCCCACTGAACACTGTGGGTGCCGAAGTCTCACTTGAAACTCATAGTAATCCTATGAGGTGTACACATATTATCATGGTCATGTTTGAGTTGGGGAAACTGAGACCTAGAGAGGGGACTTGCCTGTGGTCATATAGTTCATAAGTGTCACAAATTCAGGCCATTCATCAAGAGTTACTCTTCTCACCTCCTTATCTCACATTACTAACATCTCTTCCTCTACTTTCTCCCCCTTTACAACCTTGTTTTACAAAAAGAGGTGACTCTTCTTTCTACAAGCACAAGTCATTCCATTCTATCATGTCTTTTCCAGGAGATTCTCCCTTCTGTCTTCCCCACTCTCTCACTTCCCTTCAATCTCTCCCAGTATGCTGAGTGCTTCCTTATTGACTACAAATATGCTTATGTTTCCTGCACCCTCAGAAAACACTGACTTTTATCTATCTACTATTTATCTATCTACTGCCACTTCTCATCCTATATCTCTTCTTCCTTTTATGACTTTAGAAGGGTGACTGAAATCATTATATCCACTTGTTTCCTTCTTACTTCCTTTTTAACTCTATGCAGTGTGACTTCTGACCACATCATTCAACTGAATCTTCTTTCTCAAAAGCAAATGGTGCTCTCTTAATTGCCAAAACTAAATAGTTCTCATCCTTTGTTTCTGGATCTTTATTCAGGGTATACCTGTTAACTGTGGTTGTCCCAGAGGGCTCTGTTCTGGGTCTTCTCCCTCTATACTATTTCACTTAGTGATCTCATCAGGTTATATGGATTCAATTGTCAGAGGTATACTGATTGTTCTCAAATCTATTTATCCAGCCTTAACCTCTCTGCTGACCTACTGTCTCACCTCTACAGATTTCTTATTGGATATCTTGAACTTGATCAATCCTTCTAAAACTGAACTCACTATCTTTTCCCAAAAACCTTTTTACCTTCCTAGCTTCCTTATTATTTTTGAGAGGGCCATCCTCCTCCTAATCAACTAGACACATGACAGTATTTTCTTGACTTATCACTCTCATACTCCATGTCCAATCATTTGACAAGTCTGGTCATTTCTACTCTCACAATCTCTCTCTCTCTCTCTCTCTCTCTCTCTCTCTCTCTCTCTCTCTCTCTCTGTCTCTCTCTGTCTCTCTCTGTCTCTCTCTGTCTCTGTCTCTCTCTGTCTCTCTCTGTCTCTCTGTCTCTCTTTCACACACACACACACACACACACACACACACACATACACTAGTTAATTAATTTTTAGTTTTCAACCTTTTCTTCCATAAATTTTAAATTTCCTCCCCACCCTCCCTTTTCTCTCCCCCAGATGGTATGCAATCTGATACAGGCTTTATATATACGTTCCTATTTCATTTTCACATTAGTTGTGTTGCATAGAAGAATTCTAATGAATGGGAGAACCCATGAGAAAGAAAAAAAGCAAAACAAAAAAGAAAATAGTCTGCTTCACTCTGCATTCTGACTCCATAGTTCTTTCTCTGGGTGTGAAGAACATTTTCCATAATGATTCCTTTGGAATTCTTTTAGGTTCTTGCATTGCTGAGAAGGGCTAAGTCTATCAAAATCAGTCATTGTACACTGGGGTTGTTACTGTGTACAGTGTTCTCCTGGTTCTGCTCATTTCATGCAGCTTCAGTTCATATAAGTCTTTCCAGGTTTTTCTGAAGTTTGTTCATCATTTCTTATAGCGCAGTAGTAGTTCATTATATTCATATACCACAACTTGTTCAGCTGTTCCCCATCTAATCACCATCTAATGGGCTTGTTTTCCTCCAACCTATCCCCTCTCCAATCTATCCTCTACAGTGTTTCCCAACTGATATTACTAAGCTCAGATCTGATCATACCACTTTTTGCTTAAGAAACGTCAGTGGCTCCCTTTCACCTCGAAGACAAAACAAATTCTTCTGTTTAGAATTTAAAACCCTTAATAACTTATGCAAAGAAGAAGCAAAATAAATCACTTTTTGTAGATGCTATGATGGTTTGCTTAGAGAACTCTATAGAGGGTCAGCTAAATTAATTGAAAAAAATAACATATAAATTAACAGGATATAAAATAAACTGTAATTTACTCATTATAAATCAAGTGGAAATAGACAGAAAACCAAATTACATTCAAAATAATTACAGAAAGTATAAATATCTGAGAATCTAGTTACCAAGACATGAGGAAGAATTAAATGACTACAACCATAATGTATTCTTTATGGGAATAAATGAAGACATAATTGGAGAGATATTAATTGCTCATTATTATAATAAAATGACTATTATCTAGATCATTTTATGAATTCAATGCCACATGAACCTATTAGAGGGTTATTTTATCTGACCACAAAAATATTTCCAAAATCTATCTGGAAGGAACAATCAAGAATCTCAAGGGATATAATGAAAGGAAAAATGGGAAAGAAGAGGGTGCCTAGCAGTATCAAATTTCAAACCACACTACAAATTAAACTATTAAAACAAAAATTTATTACTGATTTTAAAAAATGGAATTATTAGTGAAACAGATTAGTTATGCAATATCTTAAAAACAATTGCCCAGAGCTGTATAGTACCCAATAAATCCAAGGACACCAACTAATAGAATAAAAACTCACATTTTAATAAAAACTGCTGGGTAAATTGGCAAACAATCTGACAGAAATTAGGCTTAAACTTCTATTTCATTCCACATACCACAATGAACTCCAAATAGATTCCTCAACTAGTTATAAAGCTTATAATTTATTTTAACTATATTGACAACTATTTATTCTATCTGGGAATGCAATATCTTTCACAAATATTAATAGAGAAGAATTCTTGACCAAACACAAGCATATTCCAAAGAGGCCAAAGACAAAGGGAAAGACTCCATATGTACAAAAATATCTGTAGCAGCTCTATTGTCTTACAGGAAAGAACTAAAAATAAAGTGGGTTCCCATCAGTTGTGAAATGCCTGAACAAATTTATGGTGTATGTATTTTAGTGGCAGATCATTGAACTGTAATAAACATTGAGTATGATGGATTCAGAAGACCTTTGGAAGACTTGTGTTAATTGATACAGAATGATGTGAACAAAAACAATTTATTCAATGATTACAAAAACATCAATATAAACTTCTTTGAATGAGTTCAGAACTTTGATCCCTATAGTGACCAACTACAATGTCAGAATATAGATTTACAAATGCTTCTTACCTTTTGACAGAAGAGTGTTGAACTTGAGGTACCAAATAAGTCATGAGTTTTTTAGACAAAGTCAGTGTGCTGATTTGTTTTGCTTGACAATTAATTATTACAAGGGTGGGCTTTCATTTTTGAGGGGGACTGTTGTAGAAGGGAATAGGTAAGTAGTGACAGTCATGCAAAAAAATAAAGAAACTCAAAAAACATTTAAAAGATATGCAGAAGAGAACAAAAAGAAGTTCAGAAAGCAATATAGACAATCCAGGAATTGTTAAATTTATTGTATTCTTAAAAAGAAAAGCTATGGGTAAAAGAGATTCATGATTTCATATGTAGTCATCTTTTTTCATTTGTTGATATTTGTTAAGTTCATTATATTAAAATAAAAACAAACTTTTAAAGAATTTGTAATCTGACTTTAATCTTTTCAAGTTATACATTATTCTCCATCATGAACTTTTTTTTTTTTTTTGGAGGGCAGTTGGGATTAAGTAACTTGCCCAAAGTCACATGGCTAGGTTTTTGTTTGTGTGTGTTAAGTGTCTGAGGCCGGATCCGAACTCAGGTCCTTCTGATTCCAGGGCCGATGCTCTACTCACTGTGCCACCTAGCCGACCCTATCATGAACTTTTTAAAGTTAATTAATTTATTTTTGGTTTTCAACATTTACTTCCATAAGTTTTAATTTTTTCTCCCCTTCTACTCCCCACTCCATTCCCAAGATGGCATGCAATAGGATATAGGCTCTACACATTCATTCCCATTAAACATACTTTCACATTAGTCATGCTATATAGAAGAACCAGAATGAATAGGAGGAACCATGAGAAAGAAAATAAAAACCATGCTCGGCATTTAGACTCCATAGTTCTTTCTCTGGATGTGGATGACATTTTCAATCTTGAGTCCTTTGGAATCGTTTTAGGTCCTTGCATTGCTGAGAAGGGGTAAGTCTATCAAAGTCAGTCATCTGACACAAGCTGTTACTGTGTACAGTGTTCCACTGGTTCTGTTCATTTCACTTAGCATCAGTTCATATAAGTCTTTTCTGGTTTTTCTGGCCTTCCTGTTCATCATTTCATGTAGCACAATAGTATTCCATTACATTCATATACCACAACTTGTTCAGCCATTACCCAATTGATGGGCATCTGCTCAAACCAGTTCCTTTTATTTATTTATTTATTTTTTTGCTTTTTTGGAAGGGGGTGGGCAGGTTAATTAGGGTTAAGTGACTTGCCCAAGGTCATACAGCTAGTTAGTGTTAAGTGTCTGAGGCAGGATTTGAACTCAGGTCCTCCTGACTCCAGGGCCGGTGCTCTATTCACCTCACCACGTAGCTGCCCAACTCAAACCAGTTATCGACCACCTCAAAAAGAGCTGCTGAAAATATTTTATACACTCATTATGAACTTTTTAGCCCAATTGGTTTACTTGTTTCCCATATTTAATATCCAGTTCCTTCTTGCATGCCTTGCACAAGCTGACCCCATTCCTGGAATATCCTTCCTTACCTCTATTTTATGGGATCCCTAGTTCACCTCAATAAGAGGTTAGCTCAAGTGCTACCTCTTTGAAAATGCCTTTTCTGATTCCCTCTGTTGTTGGAGTCCCTCTTCTTCCCTTGCCCCTAATTAAAAAAAATACTGTCAATATATTCCCTTGCCCCTAATTTAAAACAAATTATTGTCAATATATTTCATATTTTTACCCATATCCATACATGTTTTTCTTTGATAAAGTATAAGATCATTAAGAACGAGACCATTTCACTTTTTTCCCCTTATTATTCCAAGTGCCTAGTACAGTGACCAGTAAAAAGTAGGGACTTAAAAATATACTTGATACATATATGATACATGATTAACAGGAAGTGTATTTACTTTGAATTTGACCAGTGATTCCTTTGGAAACAAGACTTTACCAGTGAAGTCTTAGAGAGTTGCCTAGTGTGCTAAAGTGATTTGCCCAGGATCACAAAGTCAGTAGGTGTTAAAGGCAGGAATTGAACACATTTTCTCAACTCTAAGGCAAGCTCTCTATCCAATTGACTGCTCTAATCCTCATCATATTTTAAATTAAAACATATAAAAGATGACAGATCTGATATTTTTACTGTGGAAATTTGTAATTCAAGTGCTAATTCATGTACATATTCAATATCACATTTTTGTAAATTGTCTTGGGTTTGTTTTGTTAAAAATGCACAAAGTGACCATTGTATATTGCAAACTCTCTAACCTAAAAGTTTATTTCTCAAAAGAATAAGGAGCTATTTCTTTTCCTCTGTGTAAAGTTAAGATATTAATCTCTTCTCCCTGACCAAGTCACTTAACTGCTATCTGTCTCAGTTTCCTCAACTGTACAATAGGAATAATAATATCACCTACCTCCCAAGTTGTTGTGAGGTTAAAGTGAGATATTTGTTAAGTGCTTAGCACATAGTAGGTACTTGAGAAATACTTGTTTCCTTCCTTCCTCTATTGGTGCCTCCCTTCTCTTTTTCCTTCCCTATATGACTTCCTTTCATTTCTTTTCTATTTTTTTTTTGGAGGGGGGAAAGCAGGGCAATTGGGGTTAAGTGATTTGCCCAAGGTCACATGGCCAGTAAGTGTTAAGTGTCTGAGGTTGGATTTGAACTAAGGGCCTACTGAATTCAGGTTCAGTGCTCTATTCACTGTGCCACCTAGCCACCTCTCTTTCTTCCTTTCTTAAACAATGATGTTAGATATCATTGATCATGGAAACATTTGTGATATTGCCTGGTGGGAAGATGGGATGTTAATTCTTTGGTCCGTAGTCTGTAAAAAAATTGTCAAGTCCACATTTAATGGGAATGGTATGATGTGATATGCTATTATATGATATGAAATGATATGATTCAATATAACAGTGTAGCATATAAATGATGCATATATGTGTATGTGTGTATATGTATATGGATAAAATATCATACTTAAATTCTGCTACTTGGAAATACGCATTTTAGAAAGTATGATTTTTGTTTGAATTGAGTATGTTAATATTATGTATAGACCTTTGCCACTGTTACTTTTTCTTATTCTTTCTTTAGTATAAATAAAAATGCAGCAGGATAGTAATTGATAATAGGCTTACAGTAGCATTTCATTAAAATTGAATCCTCTGTCATCTGTTTCTCAATATTCTAAAAACAAGCTCATGTATCAAATTTTAACAATTAGGATTGTGGTTCAAATAAAATTGAACAACAGACTTTACAGGTGGATGTCCAGATTCTCTGAAATAATGATTAATTGAAGCTGTTTGAGAATATGACAGCATTGAGCATGTTTTAAGCTCTTGTGAATTCTTTTGGACATTAGAGTATAAATTCCACTAAAGATTACAATTGGATTTTGAATAGGAGAAAAGCAAAATCACATGAACAAATACATATATATATATATATATCCACACTATGTGCATGCACATATACACATATGTACGTAGTCATTTATACAATGATAAAATACCAGAAGGTTATGCAGTATTCATTTTCATAATTTTCTTACCGCTAAGGAAAATTTGTAGCCGTATTGTGTTTTTCATTAGAACATTAATTGATGTCTTGTAGACTGCACAAAAGGAAAAATAGTCTTCCTTTTGAAATGATTGTATGATCTGGCAAAAAAAAATAAGACTGAGAATAGCCCTTTTGCTACGGTATAGTATTTTTGGTTATTTCATGGATTTTGGTTTCTTTTTTAGTTTGGAAAAAAGAATTATCTTAAAAATGTTTATTTCTCTATGTTCTTTGTAATTGGGACAGGAATATATTTTAGGGGCTGCATGTAATTATAGAAATTTCACACACTCTGGAGACAATTGGAAGAAAAAGTATGTCTTGTATAACATGTGAAATAATGCCTCTATTCATAAAGGAGTAATTGATTAAAACCATTTGCAATAATTCTAACCATGGGACTGTCTTTTAAATGAACTTTTATTAACAAATATTTATTTAACTCCCTCTCACCTATCCTCCCTATTGGAAAAGACGATAAAATAACCTTAATAAGAAATATATGTGGTCAACTAATAAAAAGATCTTGCATAGGCCTTTTCTAAAAATTTATGTGTAACTCATTCTACAACTTAAGATATTGAACTCTAACAAATTTCTTTCTCTTTTGTAGTTAGTTGTTAACATGTAATACTTAAAATAAATACCTTTAAGTTGGGAAGTCTATCCAGATGGGTTATGAGTGGAATCCCTGAATCCCCTCAACCCAGTCCTTGAACATGATTTTCATCAATTCACTCAATTTCCTTAGTGTTTTTTTCCCCTTTAAAGTGCTGACCAAATGCAGTGCTTGGTAATAAGGAAAAATGGGTACCTAGAGGAGACCTTTAATGAAATGGACAATGTGCTAGAGTTCTTTCTTAGTTTCCAATGCTCTCTACCCTTTCTTTTGCTCTAAGAGAAGGAAATAAAAGTCATTAGGAATGTATTTTTTCTTTTTTATAAAAATATATCTTATAAAACTACTATTAATACTGAAGGAAAATATCACATATAGGTGAACAGGATAAATAAAGAGAAGCAAGGAAACCCAGGATGAACTTAGTCTCAGCCTTTTAGACAAACTGGGACCAATCCTTGTGAAAGTAGCATATATAATTATGCTACAAATACTGCTGTTTATATGGCTATATGCTTCTACATACATAACATGTTACTTAAAATATTATTTTCTATTTTCTTAATTTAAGATTGTTTGAATTCAGCTGTATAATTCAACTCTGTGTAAGAATAACTGTGTTAATTCAGTTCTGTATGAGAGTGCATATCACGTTAACAAAATGTTCCTTAAATTTGAGATTCTAGGGGAGTTTAAGGAATATTCCAGGGGCAGTATTTTGGAAGTTCTGTGAATTGTTTGGATGGATCTGAACTATATGATTGGGTAGCTCCTTTCTCTGATCATACTTGCATAATCCCTTTCTAGTGTTTTCTACTAAATATATCTCTTTTCTACTAAAATATATCTCTTTCTTCATAAAATTTCTGCCTAAAAATCAATTCCAAACACCCTGTATGGGCAAATGTCTTTTGACTTTGGATACATCATAGAATTCCAGTGCAAAAAAGATTACCTACAAAGTAACAATGATATTATGATTGAGTTAGTAATAAATATACCAGAGCTTAGACTTTCAAATGATTGCCCGTTGTACTTCAATGCTGCCATTACTCAAAATAATTTTGGAACTATTCATTTTGAGTTACCATCAGGGCTTTTGGCATATTATTCTGAATAAGCTTAGGGGGTTAACAGCAATTTATCCTTTAAGAACCAATTTGGCATTTAAAAATAGCCAGAAGTCATTCAGAGTCTGGTTTGGCGAATAAGGCAGCTTGATGTAGTAGAAAGAACACTGAACTGAGGTTACAAAACCCTGGGCTCTAGTTCTGGCTGTCTCACTAATTGTCTGTCCTTGGTCAAGTCAATATACATATCCCTATGCGTATTTTCTAATCTGAAAATGAAGAAATGTTTATGAGAAAAGTGTTTTTTTATTTCAATAAACTTGAAAGTTATTTAATTGTGAGTCATTTTTATTAAGATTAGTCATCATGCTGAGGAAGGAAAAGGTATGGGTGCACATAGAGACTGATTTTCTAGTATATGACTACTGACTCTAAAGGTAGCACAGAAAAGGAGTTTGAATAATGTTTTGCGCAAACTTAGATCATTTGAATAAGCATGGGGAAGGGAAATACATTTATTTGAATGTATGAGTCTTGGTCATTTGTCAAAGACTAGCAATTTTGCATGAACACTACATTGATATGAAATCTACAGGCTCTAGCTACAAGCTTTAGGTTGCAGGTACTCAGTTTTAAGAACTCTACCTCCACCTGAATCCATTCTTTAATTAATTAAACAAATGCTTTATTAACTTCTGGTTTACATCATTCATTTCCACCAGATTATGAGTTACATTTTTCCCCCACTTTTTCTTTACCCACCACCCCAGAATAGCAGTCCCACTAGATATCCCCTCATCCAATCTGCTCTCTCCCATATCTTCTCCCATACCCCCGTCGACTTTGCTATTAGGGCAAGGTGAATCTCTGAGCCCCACTGCCTGGACATCTTATGAAACATTTAATTTTAAAATTTCGATTTTCAGATCCATTCCCTTCCTCCCTTGTCACCCACTCCCTCTGGGAAGATGAGCAATTCAGTATGTGTTGTGCATGTATAGCTATGCAAAACATTACCATAGTAGATATATTGTAAAAGACTGCTTATATTTCCCTCCCACCTGTCTCACCTCCCACCTGGTCCATTCCCTACTTTGATCCTGTCCCTCTTTGATAGTGGGTACTTCTAACCTCCCCTCTCCCCAGAATGCCCTCCCCTCCATCATCCCCCCTCTCATCCCCCTTTCCCCTACTCAGGAGAGTGAGTGAGGGTAAGATATTCCATTTAGTATGTATGTGATTCTCTCCTTGAGCCAACTTCAATGAGAATATGCCTTTGCCTTTTTGCCTTCCTGTTCTTCCCCTCCCCTGCAACTACTTCCCCTTGCCTCTTCTACATGAGATAGTTTGCCCTACCCTGTCTCTCTCCATCTCCTCTTGCCACTTTCCTCTCTCACCTATTGACTTCACCCCTTAAGAATCATCCCTTCCTTGGGGCAGCTAGGTGGCGCAGCGAGCAGAGAGTCAGCCCTGGAGCCAGAAGGACCCGAGCTCGGGTCTGGCCCCAGGCACCCAACACACAAACAAAAACCCAGCCACGTGAACCTGGGCAAGTCACCCAACCCCAATTGCCCTCCAAAAAAAAAATCATCCCTTCCCATCAAATTCAACCTGTGCCCTCTATCCATGTATACCTGTGAACATATGCCATGTATGCTTCTTCAATTATTTTCATAATGAGAAAGGTTTCATCAAACACAGTTATTGTTTTTCCATGTAGGACTGTAAATAGTCCAACTTTGATAAGTTCCTTTTGATTTCTTTTCCTTGATTACCTTCTCAAGCATCTCTTCCTTCTTGTTTCTGAATGTCAAATTTTCTATTCAACTCTGGTTTTTTCCTCAAGAATGCTTGAAAGTCCTCTGTTCCACTGAATGACCATATTTTCCCCTGAAACAAAATACTCAGTTTTGCTGGGTAGGTGACCCTTGGGTTCATTCCCAGTTCTTTTGCCCTCTGGAATATCATATTCCATGCCCTTCGATCCCTCAGTGTAGAAGCTGCCAGGTCCTGGGCTATTCTGATTGTGTTTCCACAATATTGAAATTGTTTCTTCCTGGCTGCTTGTAGTATTTTCTCCTTGATCTGGGGATTCTGGAACCTGGCTATAATATTCCTGGGAGTTTTCTTTTTGGGATCTTTTTCAGGAGGTGATCGGTGGATTCTTTCAACCTCTATTTTGCCCTCTGGATCTAAAACATCAGGGCAATTTTCCTTGAGAATTTCTTGAAGGGTGATTTCTAGGTTCTTTCTTTGATCATGGCTTTCAGGTAGTCCAATAATTTTTAAATTATCTCTCCTGGATCTATTTTCCAGGTCAGTGGTTTTTCCCATGAGACATTTCACATTGCCTTCTATTCTTTCATTTGTTTGGATCTGTTTAATAGTATCTTGATTTCTCATAAAGTCACTAGCTTCCATTTGCTCCAGTCTAACTCTGAAGGAATGAATCTCCTCAGTGAGCTTTTGAGATTCTTTTTCCATCTGGCAAATTCGACTTTTTAAGGCATTCTTCTCCTCATTGCCTGTCATTTCATACTTTTCTTGCATCTTTTTCATTTCTCTTCCCAAATTTTCCCCCACTTCTCTTATCTGCTTCTTAAGGTCCTCTATGGCCTGTAGCCAGCTTGTATTTTCATTTCGGGCTTTTGGTGCAGGAGTTCTGATCTCACAGTCCTCCTCCATGCTTTGAGCCTCTTTGCCCCTAAAATAGGAGTCCAATGTTGAACTTTTCTGTTTATTTTGTTTCGTTTGCCTAGGCATGTTGCCACTTCATTACTTGATTTTTGGGCTTGTTGCCACAGTAGGACTCTGCCACCAGACAGGGGAGCTTCTGCCCAAACGTGGGGTCTTCACAACTTCCGCCAGTTGGGTGGCCTCTGTAAAGCCTCCACCCACTCTGGCAAGTTGGATACCCACCCCAAACTTCCCCCCCACCCCAGACCACAATCCAGATCCAGGCAGTTTAAAACAAAAGCAATTAACTCCCAGACTGATTGCTGGATCTCCCTACAGTTTGCAGACCAGGAGCTAGAGCCACTACTGACTCTGCAAAATGGCTTCTGTGCAGCTTTTTCTTCAGCAGCTTTTTGCCCCCAGGGGAGGAAGCCATGTGTTCCCCAAATACTGGTCCCAAAGTCCATAGGGCACTAACCTCTCACTTTGTTCTAGGCATATCTGTGCTGATAATTCTGGAATTGCCACAATTACTGGTGTTCTGGGGTTCCACCAGCTGGCTGAAGGCCGGGCCGCCCTGGGGCTAAAACCGCGGACCTGGGCTCAGCTCTGCAGGCTGTGCTGTTGGTTCCCTGTGTGCTGTGCTGCCTGCTCTCAGAGCACTGCGCTGGCCGCTCCCTGCAGGGCTGCTGGGCTGTCCTCAGCAGGAGGTTAGCTTCTCTGTGCTGTTCTGTGGGTGCTGTGGCTCCAGAAGTTGTGCGGAGCTCTCTTTCACATTGTTTGAAATTTGTGTGGGGCAGAGCACATTGGAAATGCTGTTTCTACTCTGCCATCTTGGCTCCGCCTCTGAATCCATTCTTGTATCTGAAGGATAGTCGAAGTATTTACTGGACTTTCATTTATTTATTTATTCATGCATGCATTCATTCATTCATTCATTTATTTATTTTTTGGTCAGTGGACTAGTGTTTATATTGAAACTTCAAGATTTTGATCAAGCATGAGTGGCTGTTGTGATTGAGAGATTAGTAGGGCCTATTCTGAAATAGGCAGTTTGATGAAGCATGAATGTCCCCTGCTCTGTCTTTTTCTGTATGGGTACCCACAGCACAGTTTGGATGTATTGACAACTATATAGGAACTACAGTGGGGTGGGAGGGGCACATTGTTAACTTTAATTAACAAATTCCATTAGCGGAGATCTATGTAGTTAAGGGGTGGAGGCCAAAAAGAGATTTCTTTTGGAAAGGACACAGTGAGTATTTAGAATATAACCAAGCAGGGCATTCTATGTCTGGAGATTAAATGACATTGTTGACAATGACCGTACAGTTGATTGAACATCTAGATCTGGAGTTCTTAACCTTTTTTAGGTCATTGATCTCTTTGATGTAGATTTCACTTTGATGAAATCTATGGACCTCTTCCCAGAGTAATGTTTCTTTTTAATTCTTTTTTTAAATTAAAAAAAAAATTTTGTTTAAACAAATGCTTTATTAACTTCTGTTTTACATCATTCACTTCCACCAGATTTTTAGTTACAATCATTTCCCACCCCCCTGTTTTTCCCCTACCCACCCTCCCAGAACAGCAGTCCTGCAGGACATTGCTTCCTCCAATCTGCTCTCTCCCCTATCCTCTCCCACACCCCCTTCGACCTCTCCATTAGAGGAAGGTGAATCTTTGTGTCCCAATGCCTGCACATCTTATTTCCCAATTACAAGCAAAAGAGTATTAATAATAGTATTTATATGTATTTGAAACATTTAATCTTAAGACCTTGAGTTTCTCATCCATTTCCTTCCTCCCTTGTCACCCATTTCCTCTGGGGAGATAAGTAATTCAGTATATGTTGTACATGTATAGGTATGCAAAACATTATCATAGTAGATATATTGTACAAGGCTGCTTATAATTCCCTCCCACTCATCCCACCCCCCACCTGGTCCATTCCCTACATGATCCTGCCCCTCTTCTATAGTGGGTACTTCCAACCTCCCCTCCTCCCAAGGATGTCCTCCCATCCATCATCCCTCCTCTCCTCTCCCTTCCCCCCATTCTGCTGTAGGTTGAGATGTCCCACCTAGTATGTATGTTATTCTCTCCCTGAACCAAATTCAATGAGACTGTGGATTGGCCTTTTTTCTCCCTTCCTATTCTCCTCCTCCCTTTCAACCACTTCCCCTTGCTTCTTCTGCATGAGATAGTTTACCCTACCCTGTCTTTCCCCATCTCCTCTTGCCACTTTCCTCTCTCACCTCATAATTTCATCCCTTGAGTATTCTCCCTTCCCAACAAATTCAACCGATGCGCACACACATACACATATGTATTCCTATGACCACACACCCTTCTTCCATTATTTTCATAGTGAGAAAGATATCATCACTCACAGTTATTGTTTTTCCATATAGGAATGTAAATAGTTGAACTTTGATAAGTTCCTTTTGATTTCTTTTCCCTGATTACCTTCTCAGGCATCTCCTGCTTCTTGTGTCTGGATGTCAAATTTTCTATTCAATTCTGGTTTTTTCCTCATGAGTGCTTGAAAGTCCTCTGTTCCCCTGAATGACCATATTTTCCCCTGAAACAAAATACTCAGTGTTGCTGGGTAGGTGACCCTTGGGTTCATTCCCAGCTCTTTTGCCCTCTGGAATATCATATTCCATGCCCTTCGATCCCTCAGGGTAGAAGCTACCAGGTCCTGGGCTATTCTGATTGTGTTTCCACAATATTGAAATTGTTTCTTCCTGGCTGCTTGGAGTATTTTCTCCTTGATCTGAGGAATCTGGAACCTGGCTATAATATTCCTGGGAGTTTTCTTTTTGGGATCTTTTTTAGGAGGTGATTGGTGGATTCTTTCAACCTCTATTTTGCCCTCTGGATCTAAAACATCAGGGCAATTTTCCTTGAGAATTTCTTGAAGGGAGATTTCTAGGTTTTTTCTTTGATCATGGCTTTTGGGTAGTCCAATAATTTTTAAATTGTCTTTCTTGGATCTATTTTCCAGGTCAGTGGTTTTTCCCATGAAACATTTCACATTGCCTTCTACTCTTTCATTTGTTTGGATCTGCTTAATAGCATCTTGATTTCTCATAAAGTCATTAGCTTCCATTTGCTCCAGTCTAACTCTGAAGGAATGAATCTCCTCAGTGAGCTTTTGAGATTCTTTTTTCCATCTGGCAAATTCGACTTTTTAAGGCATTCTTCTCCTCATTGCTGTTTTGGGTCTCCTTTGCCATTTGAGTTAGTCTATTTTTTAAGATGTTGTTTTCCTCAGTCAGGCTGTTGACCCTCATTTCATACTTTTCCTGCATCCTTCTCATTTCTCTTCCCAATTTTTCCTCCACTTCTCTTATTTGATTTTTAAAGTCCTTCTTAAGGTCCTCTATGGCCTGCAACCCGTTCATGTTTTCCCCTGGGGCTTTTGGAGCAGGACTTCTTACCTCACAGTCTTCTTCCCGCTCCATGCTTCGACCCTCCTTGCCCCCAAAGTAGGAGTCTAGGGTTGCATTTTTCTTTTTAATTTGTTTCCTTTGCCCTGGCATGTTGCCACTTAATTACTTGACTTTTGGGCTCGTTGCCACAATAGACCTCTGCCCCCAGCCAGGGGAGCTTTGTCCCGAATGTGTGGCGGAAGGGCAAGTTCCGTTTCTGGCAAGCTGGAAACCCACCCATGACCTCTAACCCTGATCACAATCCAGATCCAGGGAGGTTAAAGCAAGAGCTATTACCCCCCAAGACTGATCGCTGGATCTCCCTACAGTTCGCAGGCCAGGAGCTGGGGCTGCCTCTGAAAGCTACAAAATGGCGTGTCTCCTCAGTGGCTTCTAGCCCCCAGCGGAGGAAGCCGACACATTCCCCAAATACTGGTCCCAAAGTCCATAGGGCACTAACCTCTCACTTTGTCCTAGGCATGTCTATGTTGATAATTCTGGAATCTCCACAGCTGCTCATGTTCTGGGGTCTCTCCAGCAGGTTGCTGGCCCTGCCACCCTGGGGCTAAAACCGAGACTCTGGAGGACCGGACCTGTGCTCGGCTCCCCGTGTACTGCACACTGCGCTGCCCAGTGCTGCCTCCCAGAGTGCTGTGCTGGTCCTTCCTGCTGGGCTGTCCTCGGCAGGAGTTTAGCTTCTCTGTCTTGTTTTGTGAGTGCTGGGGCTCCAGAAGTTGTTCAGAGTCCCCTTTTACATAGTTTGGAGGAGATCTGGGGGCAGAGTTGCTTGGACTCGCTGTTTCTACTCCACTATCTTGGCTCTGCCTCTTTTTAATTCTTGAAGGAAATCCTTTCAGTTAAATGCTAGTGAAAATAAATTTGAATTGTTTTTTTCCAAATTAATGTAACCCCTGGAATCTAACTGTGGACCCCTTGAGTGTCTGGATTCCAGGTTAAGAACACCTATATAGAGGAGAAGAAAAGAAGAGTGATTTTAGGACTAGAAGGAATCTAAGGGCTTTATGGGGGAAATATTAAAATAGGCAAGGGGATGCTCTAAATGTTGGTTATGTAGAGACTACAGTCAAGTAAGGATTCTCAGTCTGTGTTCAAAACACAAGCATCCTGTTTACCCATCTAGGTGAAGCAGGACTTCTATGAAGTCATAGAAGTCCTGACATTCATGAGTCCTAATTAATTCTGGTCCCTCATGAAATAATATTCTTCACAGTTTAGCAGAGAAGTTATTGTGTACCTCTTTTGAGGAAGACCCTTTATGTAATACATACACATATATGTAAGTTCTCAATGTATTAATATATACTCATGTTCTCTTTCTAATAAACTGTTTGAGGACAGGGACAATTCCATTTTTTTGTCTTTGCTTGCTTAGTGCCTAGCATCATGCCTTTCACATAGCAGGTTCTTGATAAATACTTGTTGATTGATTAGTTGGTGCAAATGGTCACAGAAAAGGCAGACCTAACAGGAGGAGTTGGTCTGGAATTCCATTGATGCCGAAGGCCCCTTAATATTGGGGTAGTGTCTTAGTAGCTATAGCTTAGGCAGCACAATTCCTTTTTCAACTAGATGTTAGATCAGTATACCTTACTTGAATCCTCACTTGTAGAGGCAAGCCTTCAGTCCACTCCCTTCCTCCCCCCACCAACTATGTTATAACAGCTAGACCTTGGAATCAAGGTAGCCTTGAGAAAGAGACCAATTTCTTTCTTCCTGGGAAATTTTGTTTTTGAGAAGGAGGGGAAATTCCTAGCATATGCCTCTGCCCCAGATGAAGAAATAGTTAAAAAAAAAAAAAGGAAGGTACAGAGTCAGCAGCCCTCTTTTCCTCGTACAATACTAAAGATAGGCCTGGGGCACAGCACATAAACATAATGCTCATTAGCAATGAGCTGCTCTTAATTAGGGTACAAGAAAAAAGTCAAGGAAAGAGTGGTTGACATCGGAGCCCTCAGATATGTAGTGTGGTGTTTTTTGTTTTGTTTTGTTTTGTTTTTTTTCAATTCTGTGAACTAGACAGACTAAGGAAAATAAATAGCAAACCGAGAATAGTGGGGTGTAGAGACATTAGGAAATGCATGGCATGCCATGGAACGGAGCCAGAATGCCCATGATTTTGCCAATATAAGCCAAATTATCTCAGGTTAAAGCATCCAAGTGATATCCCCTCTTCCCAGTTAGCAGTCAAGGAAGACTGACTTGTAAAGGGAGATTATTGTTAGCACTGTTCTACCAGAGAAATTTCAGTCCCACATTTGCAATTGTGGAGGGTTGGGAGGAAGGCTGAGTGTAGGTGTTTGGCGTAGCACTGAAATGGTGAACAGCAACAAAACTGCTTGCTGCCAGGTGGCATTCTGCCCCTGGTGTGGTGGTGGGTGGTGGTGGCATTGCTAAGGATATTTTTGGGAGGAAAAGCATGTTTTGTTAGTCCAGAAAGAAATTTAAAATTTAAAAAAGAAAAAATGAATTTATAATATTATTAACAGTAAATTAAATCATCACATTTGTGGTTAAAAAGGCAATTTTTTTAACACTTTTAACTCTTTCAATTTTGTCAACCTTATTTGGAGTTTCAGTTTTTAAGAAAACACACATGTTCTTATAGGTTTATATATCTGAAGCTGACTACACATTTCTCCTCTTATTGTTTTTGTCCTTTTGACAATAGACTTAAACACCTTAAGAATAAAAGACTCTCAAATGGCAACTTCTTTGTAATTCTTGTAACAAACTACCTGACTCTTCTGTGCTTACTATGTCATTTTAAATGACTGATCCTGCCAGGGGGTAGACTCTAGATGGCAGATTAGAGGCAGCCCAGCTGAATGTTCAACATTCTCCTCCAAACAACTTTAAAATAACACCTTAAATCAAATTCTGGAGTGGCAGAGCCAACAAAAGGTCAGGGTGAGATTTTTTTTTTTTGACCTAAGAAAACTTAGTACATTAGCAGGAAAAGTTTATGACACTAGAGTGGTGGACTCTCCAGAGCCAGCAGCAGCAGTGCTGATAGGAGCAGCAGCAGCTTTAGGAGCTTTCAGCGTAGAGGGAGTAATGGGGTTGAATAACTGATCAGAAAGAGATTACGGTGGGCACTTCCCTGGCATTGGGTATAGCTGGCACTGATCATCAACTCTTTGCCCATATTCAATTCTGGATCACAGTTCCAGGGCAGAGAAGAGTGTTAGGTTTCAAGTTCCCAAGCTGAATAGAAAAGTTGACATTTAAACAAAAGACTCAATAAAAGCATGAAAAGGTAAAATGGAAGAGTCATTAAAAGAGTTTCAATAAAGTCAAAATGTTTATATTCCTATATGGGAAGATGATGTATGTAACTTATACGAACTTTATCATTATTAAAGAAGTTAAAAGGAATTTATGTAGATAGAGGGCATATGATGTGAGTCAATTACTTTGGAATGGTCATCAAGAAATAAAAGGGTAAGAAAAAGTGATGCTCTGGGAGAAGGGGGAAGGGAGGGAGAGAAAATTTTCTCAAATAAGGGAGGCATGTAAGGAACTTTTATAGTAGACGAAAGGAACTTGTAGAGGGGAAAATCGGGGGCTGGAGTAGCAGGCCATGCTTGAACCTCAGTCATCGGAATTGGTTCAGAGAGGGAAGCATACACACACACACACACACACACACACACACACACACACATTTTTATGTAGAAATGTAACTTTACCTAATAGAGAAATAGGAGGGGAAGGAGAATAAGGGAAAGAGAGGAGGAGAGAAGATAAAAGGGATGACAGATTAAAGGAGGCAGTAGTAAGAAGCAAAATAGACTTTTGAACAGGGACAGGATAATAAGAGAAATAAGAAGAAACAGAAGAAAATGGTATGGAGGGAAATACACAATAATATTAACTGTGAATAATAGGATGAGCTCTCCCATAAAACAGAAGCACATAGCAGAATGGATTAGGAAAGGTAATTCAATAATATGTTGTTTACAAGAGATACACTTGGATCAGAAAGATATACACAGAATTAAAAGAAAGGGTTGTAGCAAAGTCTAATGCTTCAACTGAACCAAAAAAAGGCAGGGGTAGCATGGTCTCACACAAAGGAAAAGCAAATTAGACCTAATTAAAAAGGATAATCAGGGAAATTCCATTTTGCTAAAAGGTACCATAGACAATAAAGTAATATCAAATTTTATTTAAAAAGTTTCTCTGATAAAGGTCTCAATTCTGAAAAAAATGCTGAATATAGAATTGAGTTAAATTTATAAAAATAAGAACCATTCCCCAAATGATAAGTCATCAAAGGGTATAAACAGGCAGTTTTCAGAAATAGAAATCAAAGCTGCCTCTAGTCACATGAAAAAAATTCTCTAAATCACTGGTGAATACAGAAAGGCAAATTAAAACAAGTCTGAAGTACGACCTCACATTTGTCAGAAGTGACAAATACTTGAGGAGACAAGGGAAAAATAGCTACACTAATGAACTCTTGGTGAACTCTAAGGAACTGGTCCAAACATTCTGGAGAACAATTTGGAACTAGATACAAAGGGCTATAGAACTGTGCCTACCCCTTAACTCAGCAAAACCAGATCTGTATCCTAAAGAGATTAGAGAAAAAAAGAGAAAAGACCTACATAGGCACAAAAATATTTATAGCAACTATTTTTGTGGTGGCAAAGAATTGGAAATCAAGCGAATGCTCATCATTTGGGGAGCGGCTAAAAAAATTGTAGTATGTAATTGTGATGGAGTACTGTTGTGCTATAGGAAATAAAGGTGGGGTGTTTCAGAGAAACATGGTAAAACCTATGTGAACTGATGAAAAGTGAAGCAAGTAGGGTAGGCAGATAATTGTACACAGTAATCTCCTCATACCCTCAAAGTGAATTTTTGGTATTGATCCAGTCTTAGAATCTTATTGGTTTACTTAAATCCAGTTTTGTTTTTGTTTTTGTTTTTTTGTTTGCTTTTTTGGAGGGCAATTGGGGTTAAGTAACTTGCCCAAGGTCACACAGCTAGGATTTTATTTGTGTGTGCGTTAAGTGTCTGAGGCCGGATCCAAACTCAGGTCCTTCTGACGTCCAGGGCTGGTGCTCTACTCACTGCACCACCTAGCCGCCCCTTAAATCCAGTTTTTAAAATTAGGTCTGAGCATATTTTTCTGCCACTAATTGATTTAATATAATAATAATAATAATAATTCATTTACATAGTATATTATGACTTGAAAAAATGATTTAAGTATCTTGTTTAATTATTTACACTTGTGATTTCATTTATCAGAAACTCCTTTTATTAGTGAAGATCAATAAGTATTTTGCAGCAGGCTTAGAGTTGCCTTTATAAGTAACTTATTCAGGGTACCACAAACTCAGAAGCAGGATGAAGTGAGGACTTCCTAGTTCTGATACTGGCTATTCTTTGCCACACTGCCTCTCATTTTCATTAAACAACAGTAATTCAAATGTACATAGATCATTAAGATATACAAAACATATTACTCACAGCAACCCTTTGGTATGAGTTTTGTAAGCATTACTCTCCCACTTTATACATGAGGAAACTAAGACTTAATTAATTTGTTACCAGTGATCTCTTAGTTACCAAATCCAGGGAATTTTACTCAATCCTTAGTCTCCTCAGCCTTTCTACAGTCTTTGACATTGTTGATCACCCTCTCCTCCTTGTTACTCTCTTTTCTTTGGGTTTTCTTTCCTAGTTCTTTCCTAGTTTCTTTCCTAGTTCTCTCCATATTAATCTTTGTTGGATTCTTATCTACATCACATCCCTAGGTGTTCCACAAGGTTTTGTCTTTCTTTTCTTCTCCCTCTTTATTACCATTACTTGGTAATCTCATTAGCTCCCATGGATTTAATTATAGTTCCTGTATTGATGACTCTCAAATTTACCTAGCCTACTCTAGCCTTTCTGCTAATTTACAACCTTGTATCTCCAACATCCTTTTGGACATCTTGAACTGGATGTCTGTTAAGATATCTTAAGCCAAATATGTCCCAAACTGAATTAATTATCTTTTCTCCCTAAATACTCTCTCATCCTAACATCCATATTACTGTTGAGGTCAACACCATACCCCAGTTTCTCACAACCTATGTGTCATCCTCAATTCCTCACTGTCTCTCATCCCCCATATCCAAGCTGTTCCCAAGGCCTGCCAATTTCACTTTTGACATATCTCTAGAATATACTACCTTCTTGCCTTCTTTCCTCTGATACTGCCACCACTCTACTGCTGTCACCTTAAGCCTTGATTACTGCAACAGCCTGCGTGTGAATTTTTCTGCCTTTCCTCACTCCAGTTCATCCTTCATTAGGCCACCAAAGCAATTTTCTTAAGACACAGGTTTAACCATGATACTTCTGTACTCAGTAAACTACAGTGTCTCCTAATAGCTTCCAGGACCAAATTCAGATTCCTCTGCTTGGTATTCATATCCCTTCATATCCAGCTTCCCTACTTTTCCAGTCTTATATCTTATTCCCTGGCATATACTCTTTGATCCTGGGACACTGATCTCTTGGCTGTTTCAGAAACAAGGCACTTTATTTGTTTTCTATAGGCATTTTCTTTGACTGTACCTCGTGTCTAGAATGTTCTCCCTCCTAAATCCCAACTAAAATCCTGTCTTCTACAGGAAACCTTTCTTAACTCCTCTTAATTCTAGTGACTTCTCTCTTTTAATTATTTCCTACTTATCTTGTATAGAGCTTGTTTGCTTGTTGTCTTCCTCATTAGATTTACACCTCCTTGCCAGCAGGGACTGTCTCTTGCATTTTAAAATATTCCCAGTGCTTAGAACAGTCCCTGGCATGTAGTAAGTACTTAGTAAATGCTTATTGACTAATACAATTATTGAGGTTGACCACTGATAGTTAAGGGAGTCTAAGCCCTGGCATAATCAGCCTGATCTTTGAAGTTGCCTGAGTCATCCCTGTTTGGCAATTCCTGACTTTATTAGCTGTGTTGGACAGGCCAGGAGAGATGATGACATTGTATCCTTCATAACCTGGGCCTCAACAGAGGAGGGAAAAATCAGGCCCTAGCAGAAGCAGCATCTGCAATGTTCTTGCTGAGTAATGCTCTGCATAGGGAGAAAGAATCAGGTCCCAGTAGTGCTAGTTTTTTTGTCTTAGCATATTGTGTGTAACAATTGATTCTATTAGAGTGGAGACTGAACAGAGAATTGGGACGCAGAAGCCCTGGCCAAGGTAGGAGCAGGGAGCATAGATAGACATGGGCCCCAGTGGCTCTGAGCAGGGCTCAGAGTGGCAGTAGGTACAGATGTGGGATTGGCAGTGGCCAGGGGACTGCAGGTGAGGATTCAGGCTCCAGTGGTGATATAAAGTGAGCGTTGATTTGGGCTGTAAGAATGGCATCTTCAGTCAGTGGGCAGGGATGTGGGTTCCAGAGGCAGTGGCAGCCCAATGTCAGAAGTGTGGGCACAGGCATGAACAATGGCAAAAGGAAGGTATACTATTATCCATTATTTATTGTAATCCAGAAGTAATCAGCCCCTTTACCAATAGCATTGATCATCATACAATTCCTCCCCAGGGGAAGGCTTGGAGAACCAAGAAGTGGCATTATTAGAAGAGAGGTTGATCCAAAATCACACCAGTATCCTGGAATTTTTGGTTAGATACTAGGACAAAATGAGACACCCATAGATCATTCAACAGTCAACAGAGAGATATATATTTAGCTCTAGCAGGAAAAGGATATTCAATAAGGATAAACATTTTAGGAGGAGATTTGATAGTTTGAGTTGATTCAGCTGAATGAAACTTCCTTTTCTGAATTTTTCCAATATGATCTACTGGCTGAGCATCAGGGAGAGCACCTGGAGCTCTTAGTGACTGTTTTGTTTTCAAATGTATAACATTAGAGAATGATGTTAAAAGTCTGAGACTTTAGTCCCCTGAGCCACTTAAGGCTCAAGTATGGTCTCAATATTTTTCAAGGAGAAACTAGCCTAACTTGCAAGGGATTAGGATATTGCTTCCACCAGTCAGCATCCTCTTCATATGCTCTTAATATGGTCTTTCAAAGCAGAATACATTGGGACTATTACCTGTCTTGTTCAGAACTTGGCAATATCAGCTGTCATATTGCGCTAGTGATTTATATTGAGCTTGCAGTCCTTGTCAGACCTCCTAGGTCATTTTCACATATATTGTCTTATATTACTCTCTCCTATACTGGTGCAGTGAATCTTTTGATCCCAGATGCACATTTTTCCCTATTAAATTTTATCTTCCTCCACTAAAGTCCAGATCCTATTCCTTATTGTGCTGGCATATATGAGGTGTGACTATTGGTTCTTAAAAGTTGTACCAGGAAAATAAGTGGTCTTCTCATTTTAACATCCTCAAAAAAGCTTAAGTATGGGACCAGCAGTGAATTGGCATCCAAGATCCAGCCTTGGAAGTTGTAGAGGCTCATTATCAGACATTTTGCCACTGGATGGTAATTCTTTCTGTCAGAGCAATTCATAAATAGGTACATAAGTGTTTGGAGGATTTTTAATCTGTATCAATAGAAGAGGAACCCATGCCAATGAAATCAAAGACTGAAGATGAAGCAGAGTTCCTCTTTTTAGAGCTAACCCATTATTCTAGTCTGTTGTGAAAGAAAACATGGATAACTATGCATGATGTGAGTAATACTGGGGCTTGTTTTGGGAAGAACAGAATATTTTAGTTTGGATGAAGGATGGGGTATTGAAGAAGGGGAATGAGAGCTAAATATGGAAGCTCAGATTAGAAAGCAATATTCATGGCTTTGAACGCCAGGTAAGGAATCTAGATATAGTTCATTAAACATTAAGAGACCATCAAAGATTTTTGAGTAGAGGAGTATTATGATCAGAGTTATGCTTTGGAAGGCTTTTCTGGTAGTTGTGTGTGTAATGGATTGGAGAAAAAAGTCATTGGAGATGGGGATAGGATTAGCAGTCTAATGTAATAGTCTAGGCAGGAAGTAATGAATTAAAACTATAGTGTTGGTAGTAGGGATAGCAAAGAAGGGAAAGATATGAGAGACAGTATATATCATTCCACTATTTACTATACTCAGGTTAAAGTTATGATTTTTATTTGAAAGTAAAATAAAAATTCCATATTTCACAATTATAGTTCATAGTATGATGAATAACGGTCATACAAAGTTTGTCAGGATCTTGTAATTACAGATTGCAAAATGTTAATCAATTTAACAATTCCAGATTAGATTCTATCTGTAAATGTGAAGGCTAATCTAAAAAACTTAATGAATATTAGGGTCAATTTCTTTTTATCTCTTCATATGCATTCTGTTTAAATGTGAATTTTCTTTCTAAGATTGTCATATACATAATTTTCTGAGTTTAAAACTTTTATGTTTGATAATCTACATGAAGAACAAAATTGGGTAGGTCTGTTATCCTGACATATTCTCTTGTTTTGTGATCCTGCTAAATCAAAATTTTGTATTTACTTGATTATTGTCTATTGCCATGGAAATAATTTTGTTTCATTTCAGTTTCATGGTAGGATCAAACAGCAGGATCTAATGGACTATGAGAGGTAAATTTGTTGTTTAACAATGTTTATCTTTATATTTTACAAACATGGAAAGAGGAAAGTAAAAAAAAAAAAAGCAAAAAAACCCAACCAAACAAAAAACAAAACAAAACAGCCGGCTGTCAGCTTAAGAACATGAATAGAAAAAAAGTTAGAGAGAGAATTCAGGTTCAAAAAAAGATCAAAGAATAGTGTCCTTTAGTGTGAGGAAAAAAGGAAGGCAATATTCAAAACTGCAGCCCCCTAATTTACTCTTGTTCATTTTTTCAGTTGTGTCTGACTTTTCATGGCCCAATTTGGGGTTTTCTTGGCAAGATATTTGAGTGGTTTGCCATCTCTTTCTCTAGCTCATTTTACACATGAGGAAACTGAGACAAACAAAGTTAAATAACTTGCCCAGGGTCACACAGCTATTAAGTGTCTGAGGTCAGATTTGAACTCAGAAAGATGAGTCTTCCCGACTCCAGGCCCAGCCCCTTATCCATTGTGCCATCTGGCTACCTGCAACTCCCTCCTAGATATGCTTTATTAAGAAACAAAGGTAGAACTTTTTCTTATTTCGAGAATTTTGAACTTTTAATAATTCCATAAATATTTGAAAAAATGATTTCTTTTAGTCTTTTAATATTCGTTAAAATTTCATCACTTTGCATTTGCAAGGTGCTTTACCAAGCATGACAAAATACTTCCATTTTTCATAATGCTATTGTTGAAAACTCTATTTATGACTTTATTTAATTTTCCATACATGGTTTTAAAGGCATTGCAATTACAAAATACTAATGGTAGACAAGCAGAGCTTCTTGCAGCTTCTCAAGTTGATGTCAGATAAATACATTGGTCTAATCTTTTGTTGCACTGCCACTGCTAATTTCTTTAATTGTTTTTTTTTTTTTTTGCTTTTTGGAGGGCAGTTGGAGTTAAGTAACTTGCCCAAGGTCACATGGCTAGGTTTGGTTTTTTTGTTTGTTTTTGTTTTTTTGTTTGTGTGTAAGTGTCTGAGGCCGGATCCGAACTCAGGTCCTTCTGACTCCAGGGCTAGCGCTCTACTCACTGCGCCACCTAGCCGCCCCATGAAATGAAACTTTTATTAGAGAAACTTGCTGCAAAGAATTTTCCTTCCCAATTTTCCTTCTTATTTTAACTCCTATAGTTTTGTTTATGCAAAAAATTTTAATTTTATATAATCAGAATTTTCCATTTTATCTCCTGTGAACCCCTCCATCTTTTTTGTTTGGTCCTGAACTCTTGGTTCATATTTTGTCATGAGCTCTGTCCATAGATCTGACTGCCAATTTCTTCCATTGTCCCCTAATTTGTTTATTATGACACCCTTTTTGTCTAAATCATGTACCATTTTATAGCTTGGCTTTGTATATGATATGAATAATTAGGCTATACCTAGTTTCTGTTAGAATATGTTCTAGTTTCCCTGACAGTTTTTGTCAAATAGTGATTTGTCTCAATAATCGGGATCTTTGGGTTTATCAAACAGTAGAATAACGTGCTTGTTTGCTTATGTATATATATATATATATATATATATATAAATATATTTTTTTATAGAAATAACTTGAAATTTAATTCAAATCAACAGACAACATTGCTTATTCATTGTATTAACTCCTGCTAGGGGTAGAGGGAGGCATAGAAAGATATCTAACAGTAGTAATAACTCCTATATTCAGAACACAAGCTGTGCAAATTACTTTCATCTGTCAGTTGAAAATCATTCATTAATCAATGTCATCAAAAAGACTGTGAGGTAGAGAATATAGGATATGATCCAGAGGAGGGTAATCATGCTGGTAAAGAATCTCTCGAATCACAACTAGGTTGAAGGAACTGGAGATATTTAACCTTCTCAGGCATCTCTTCCTTCTTGTGACTGGATGTCAAATTTTCTATTCAATTCTGGTTTTTTCCTCAAGAATGCTTGAAAGTCCTCTATTCCACTGAATGACCATATTTTCCCCTGAAACAAAATACTCAGTTTTGCTGGGTAGGTGACCCTTGGGTTCATTGTCAGTTCTTTTGCCCTCTGGAATACCATATTCCATGCCCTTCTATCCCTCAGTGTAGTAGCTGCCAGGTCCTGGGCTATTCTGATTGTGTTTCCACAATATTGAAATTGTTTCTTCCTGGCTGCTTGTAGTATTTTCTCCTTGATCTGGAGATTCTGGAACCTGGCTATAATATTCCTGGGAGTTTTCTTTTTGGGATCTTTTTCAGGAGGTGATCGGTGGATTCTTTCAACCTCTATTTTGCCCTCTGGATCTAAAACATCAGGGCAGTTTTCCTTGAGAGTTTCTTGAAGGGTGATTTCTAGGTTCTTTCTTTGATCATGGCTTTCAGGTAGTCCAATAATTTTTAAATTGTCTCTCCTGGATCTATTTTCCAGGTCAGTGGTTTTTCCCATGAGATATTTCACATTGCCTTCTACTCTTTCATTTGTTTGGATCTGCTTAACAGCATCTTGATTTCTCATAAAGTCATTAGCTTCCATTTGCTCCAGTCTTACTCTGAAGGAATGAATCTCTTCAGTGAACTTTTGAGATTCTTTTTCCATCTGGCAAATTCGACTTTTTAAGGCATTCTTCTCCTCATTGCCCTTTTGGGCCTCCTTTGCCATTTGAGCTAGTCTATTTTTTAAGGTGTTGTTTTCCTCAGTCAGGCTGTTGACCCTCATTTCATACTTTTCCTGCATCCTTCTCATTTCTCTTTCCAATTTTTCCTCCACTTCTCTTATTTGATTTTTAAAGTCCTTCTTAAGGTCCTCTATGGCCTGCACCCCGCTCATGTTTTCCCCTGGGGCTTTTGGAGCAGGACTTCTGACCTCACAGTCCTTTTCCCGCTCTATACCCCCAAAATAGGAGTCTAGGGTTGCATTTTTCTGTTTCCTTTGCCTTGGCATGTTGCCACTTGATTACCTGACTTTTGGGCTTGTTGCCACACTATGGCTTTAAGGCCAGATAGAGGAATTTTCGTCCTGAACGTGTGGGGGGCAACTTCCGTTTCTGGCAAGCTGTAAACCCACCCACGACTTCCACCCTAGATCACAATCCAGATCCAGGGAGGTTAAAGCAAGAGCGATTACCCCCCCAAGACTGATCGCTGGATCTCCCTACAATTAATTGCAGGCTAGGAGCTGGAGCTGCCTCTGAAAACTACAAAATGGCGTGTCTCCTCAGCAGCTTCTAGCCCCCAGGGGAGGGAGACGATGCATTCCCCAAATACAGGTCCCAAAGTCCATAGGACACTAACCTCTTACTTTGTCCTAGGCATGTCTATGTTGATAATTCTGGAGTCGCCACAGGTCCTGGTGTTCTGGGGTTCCTCCATCCTGCTGCTGGCCCTGCCGCCCTTGGGCTAAAGCCTCGGCTCACGTGGACCTGGGCTCGGCTCGGCTCCTGTGTTCTGCGCTCTGCGCGCTGCATGCTGCCAGGTCCCAGACCACTGCTCTGGTCCTTCTTGCAGGGCTGCTGGGCTGTCCTCAGTGGGAGGTTAGCTTCTCTGTGTCGTTCTGTGGGTGCTGGGGCTCCAGAAGTTGTTCAGAGTCCCCTTTTACATAGTTTGGGGGGAATCTGGGGGCAGAGTGTCTTGGATGAGCTGTTTCTACTCCGCCATCTTGGCTCCGCCTCCCTGCTTCTATATATTGTATGCTTAATCTGTTTCATTGATCAATCTATTTTTATTTCTTACACAGTATTGATTTTGTTTTATGAGTAAGGCTTTCCAGTATAGTTTGAGATCTAGTACCACTAGACCCTTCCTTTCCTCCCACTTTTTTCATTAGTTCCATTACGCTTATTTCTTTATGCCATTACTTTCCCATTGTATAAGAAAGAGATTTGAAGGTTGATTCCGGTTATTTAGTGAGCATATAACCTGAAATGTCTTAAAAGGCAACTATCAGGTCAAAAATACAATCTGTAGGCTTTTAGTTGATTTCATCGTGAAAAAGTAAGGGGTAAGATTTCCTAGTGAGGCAAAGATTGTATTGTGCAAAGTCCAGTATTAATATTAAGGCAATATATTCTGTGTATTTCTGAATTTCAGACTGGTTCTGAATAAGATATTATTAATGCACATTTCAAATTGTTTTCAGCCTTGACATATTTCTTGGTAGCAACAAGCAATAGCTATTAGGATAAAACAGTCTTTGTTGAGCTTGTATTTATCTGCATGTAATAATGTAGACAGTTATTGAGTCCTATAATTTTGTCCTTTTATTTTGAGGCAAGAAAATGTACTTATTTTGGGTGATGATACTAAGAAAAGCTAGTTTTATAGGATCTGTAGCTTTGAGAGGTTATAATTTAGGACATAGGCAGGGGTGGTCAGAGGAAATGAGCCAAAGTTAAAAGCCTTTTCTGTGCCATTGCATCTGTAACCATCCTCAAAGTACTCTGCGCTTTATGTCACAAAAAGCTTCAAATCCTTTGGGTAAATGTTATCTGCAGGAACCTCATCATTTCTGAAAACAGTTCTTTTATTCTTGTGGTTTGTGACCAAGAAATACAAATAATAGCATTCTCTTCTACTCTTTCAGGATGACATATGGATACAGGGACTATTGTTGAATAGGTTCCTTGTGCTTCAGATCAGCATAACCAGCAAATACCAATTCATGGCTCACAGGGAAGCAGTGGCTTACTATGCCCTCGTGTTTGGTACATTGCTCTAATTGCAGACAGATCAACAGTGTCTGTTTCATTGTTTATGAAACAAGGGAATGAGGCCTTCCTTTTTTGTATAAGGAATATTTTGCATAGAAGTTTACATGAGTTTTATACAGAATTTTACCTTTTAAGGTCCACATAAGCTCTTATGAACTATGAGTTATATGGCATCACTTAGTCTTGGCAATCATGAAAATGGATGAGGCCAGAGTGGTGAGTTTGTGGAAATAAAGAGTAGATATGCTGGAGGGGAAAGTTAGCAGGACTGCATAGAACGTAAACTTGGAGAGCAGGAAATATTTTTCAGTTTAACTTTGTGTTTCTGGTGTGAGAGGAAGATTAGAGTGGTCGGCCAGCCTTGGGTTCAGAAATATGTGGGTTCAGGTCTTATCTCTTACACTTGTAACAGTGTGACCTTTGACAAATTAGTCATTCAACCTCTCAGGAGCCCTGGGCAGGTCTTTCAGATTATAAATTGCACAACAGCTGCTAGTCTGCAGTAGTAGAGGGATTTTCTCCACCGGGAGTTCTCAAAACTCACGAATCCATTGGTCCCGACAAAAAGGAAAAGATTCCTACAGTTGGATCCAGAAACTGGGCTCTATTAGGAACTTTTTGAATTGTATTGATTTGCCTAGGGCACAAGAG
Source organism: Gymnobelideus leadbeateri (assembly GCA_011680675.1). Taxonomy (NCBI): domain Eukaryota; kingdom Metazoa; phylum Chordata; class Mammalia; order Diprotodontia; family Petauridae; genus Gymnobelideus; species Gymnobelideus leadbeateri. The sequence goes on from WOXC01004869.1 coordinate 171,957, forward strand.
GTGAAGGTAGACATGTTTTCTTTGTTTTTGTTCTAGAATGTTTAAAAACAAACAAAAACTACCTCTTCTGGCCTCTTTTCTAGTTCATTCCAGTGTTTATAACATTCTGGCATTTTTCTTATCATCCCATACACATTTGTATACACACACACACACACAAATTTTGACAATATAAATGTATATATCTTTATATAGATAGAATCGATACATATATATGTATATATAAATTGATACACCCAAATACAGACACAGTCATTCTCCCACAGGCTAAATGTTATGATTATATTCTTTCTCTTAAGACACACACACACACACACACACACACACACACACACACACCTTTAGATGAATATTCACAGGGTTAGGTAACTAGTAAACTCTTAAAAAATCTTTGTGTGCGGGGCGGCTAGGTGGCGCAGTGAGTAAGAGCGCTGGCCTCGGAGTTGGGATGACCCGAGATCGGATCCGGCCTCAGAAAACAAGCATCCACACATAAATAATGACTAGCCGTGTAACCTTGAGCAAGTTACTTAGCCCCAATTGCTTTAATAAAAAAAAAATCTTTGTGTGAGGAAGAGAGAGAAACAATATGATACTGTTAAATGAGCAATGACTACTGAGTCAGTGAGCCCATGCTCAAGTCTCAAGTCATACCTGTACTACCTCTACCTTTGTCTGGAGCAAATTATTACACCTATCTGGGCCATGTTTTTACCTAGCAGTAATCACAGCTTAGGCATCTTCTTTGAATCACTGGTAACCAGAAGAAATGCATTAGATGTAAATCACACTGGTAGGCACTGGGGAGGAGCCCCAGTGCTCAGGTAAAATGTGGTCATATCCGTTTATGGAGCTTATATTCTAATAATTGACTGTTGTATGTCCTGTGAAATTGCGTATAACATCTTATAAAAAATTAGCGGGTTAGAAGAGCTACCTATGTATAGTATGTCAAAGAACTCTGTATGCCCTGAAATCCATAGCTACTCCAAGTGGTTAACTAGGTACCAAGCCTGGAAATATTTCTAGGTCAGTTTACATATAAACACACATTTAAATACTTTACATTTTCTCATTCCCAGATGTACTTGTTTCATAAAAAGGAGTCCAGATTTATTCTCTCATTCTGGCAATAAACAGTCAGGTTGTGTTAGTAAGAAAAAACTTGATATTCTTCACTTTGTATCAACTCAAGTGCTTTCATGAAAAACAAGTTGCTTTTTTTTTCTTTTTGTTAGTGTTGGGGAGATGAATTTTGTCCTCTGAGGTCAGTAATTTATTCCTAGCATTTTAAATTTCTGTTGACTTGATACAATCTCACCAATATACCAGAGGCAAACCAGATGGCTGATTTCTGAACTGGTTTTACTGCTAATTAAAGGACTAATTTTTTCTCTCACAAACCCAGTAGTGTGAATATATTTATTGTCAAAATATTCAATAGCTCGACAAGCTAAATTGGTCCAGGAAAACCTAATTGGGTGTTTTCCATACCACATAACATTGCGCTTATTTTTTAAGAGAGCCAGGGGAATAGCTGTTAGTAAAGGTATTGATTACAAGTCTGCTGCTTAATAACAGGCAGCTGTGTATTAGATTAGCCATTCAAGAAGCTAAATTTCATAGAATTCAAATTTTAAGGAAAAAATGGAAAAGCAAACTATTACTTTAATTTCTTCACTCTTTATGATTTAGTTTTCTTTCATTTTGAATGTATCATACTACTGTCAGAGGCTATGTAAATTTATCAGTCATATCATGACAAAAGATCATTATTTTTAGCCATGTGTTTGAAGTCAATAAGTATGTAATTGGATTTTTAAGTTTTCTCCAAGAAAATTAGTTTCACTAAAATTGTCTTTTGAAAGTGTTCTTAAAAATATAGACTCTCTTGGCAGGATATTAACTTGACATGCACAGTTTCAGAAAAATGTATAATAATATCAAGTACTTTCGTAACACTTTTGTAACTACAACAATAAGATATCATTTTCTTTGTGAGAACCAGCCAACCAACAACAAAACACAAGAAAATTTAACAATTTAAACTCTTCCATGCTAAACAGTATTGAGGAATTCTCAGAGATGAATTTGCAATGCAACTATTTCACTGTCTCCCATTAATTTAACTTGTGACTTTTATCCCAGTAATTCTTAATATTCCCCTCTTTAAAGAACACATCACATTAAATTATCAGGTTATACCCATTGAGAACCACAAACAGTTTAATGTTATGAATGCAACATTTAAGGAAACATTTGATGTGAAATTGTGTGTGACCTCTGATTAACTTCTAATTACTTGTTATTAAACTTCTAGGCTACTGCTTATAGAAGAGTATTTTTTTTTACTAGAAACTCCATTTCATATTGCTTATTACACCTCCTTTTGGACACTGTCAATCACCTTTTTGTCCTTGGCATTCTCCTTTTTCTAGGTTTTCATGACATGATTCTATCCTGATTCTCTTCCTGCCTGACTAATCCTAAATCTTCTTTGCTGGATCATCTAGATCATGCTCATTAACCATGGGTGTCTGTCAAGGCTCTGTCCTGAGTCCTCTTCTTTTTTCCTTTTATACTGTTTCATTTGGAGATCTTATCAGTTCCCATGGATTCAAGTATAATTTTTATGCTGTTGATTCTCAAGTCTACTCATCTAGCCCTAACCTATCTGCACATCTACAGCTTTTCAGCTCCAACTGCCTATTGAACATTTTGAATGAGATGTACCAATGACATTTTAAACTCAGCATATCTAAAACTTAAATCGTTGTCTTTCTCCCCAAACCCACCTTTTTTCTAACTTACAATCATTCTTCCAGTCACTTAGGCTCAGAACCAACCTTGTTATCCTTGACTTCTTATTCTCTCTCCCCTGACATATTCAGTCTGTTGCCCAAGCCCTGTTGATGTTGCCTTGTTATTTTTCCTTCCTTCCTTCCTTCCTTCCTTCCTTCCTTCCTTCCTTCCTTCCTTCCTTCCTTCCTTCCTTCCTTCCTTTCTTCCTTCTTCCCCCTCTCTGTTTATTTCCCTTACCTCTGTCCTCATAGCGTATTGTACTCTAACCTGTGCGTGCTTTGCCCAGAGGAATGTAAATTTTGATCCCTGAAAGCCTTTTTTTCAATTCCTTTTTTAAAAAAAATATTTATTTTCAGTTTTCAGCATTCACTTCCACAAAATTTTAAATTCTAAATTTTCTCTCCATCTCTCCCCTCCCACCATCCCAAGACAGTGTGCATTCTGATTACCCCTTTCTCCAGTCTGCCCTCTCTTCTAATATTTCACCCTCCCCCTCCCTTCCCCTATCCCCTTCCCTTCAGTTTTCCTGTAGTGCAAGATAGATTTCTATACACCTTTGCCTGTATATCTTATTTCCCAGTTGCATGTAAAAACAATTTTTAACATTCATGTTTAGAGCTTTGAGTTCCACATTCTCTCCATTCCTCCCTCCCCACCCATCCTCATTGAGAAAGCAAGTAATTCAATATAGATAATACATGTGCAGTCATGGATAACACCTCTAAAACAGTTATGTTGTGAAAGACTAATTATACCCCCCTCCATCCTATCCCACCCCCCATTTATTCTATTCTTTCCTTTGATCTGTCCCTCCTCAAAAGTGTTTTCTTTTGATTATCCTTTCCCCCAATCTGCTGTCCCTTCTATTACCCTCCTTCCCTTCCCTCCTGCTTTCCTATAGGCCAAGATAGATTTACATACCCAAATGACTGTGTATGTTATTCCCTTCTTTTAAAATTTATTTTTATTTATTTTGCTTTTTGGAAAGGGGAAGGCAGGGCAATTGGGGTTAAATGACTTGCTCAAGGTCACACCCTTAGTAAGTGTTAAATGTCTGAGGTCGGATTTGAACTCGAGTCCTCCTGACTCCAGGGCCAGTGCTCTATTCGCTATGCCACCTAGCCACCCCTTTATTTCCTTCTTAAGCCAAACCCAATAACACTATGGCTCATTCACTCCCTCTTACCACCCCTTCCCCTCCATTGTAAACACTCTTTCTTACCTCTTTTATGTGAGGTGATTTACTACATTCTACCTCTCCCTTTCTCTTCCTCCCAGGATATTCCTTTCAACACTTAATTTTATTTTTAGATATAATCCCTTCATATTCAACTCATCCTGTGTTCTTTGTCTACACACACACACACACAGAGACACACATACACACATGTATATGTATATATGTAATTCCATTTTTTTCCACTGAAGTATTATACTCAGATTTGCTGGGTAGGTGATTCTTGGTTTTAATCCTACCTCCTTTCACCTCTGGAATATCATATTCCAAGCCCTCCCGTCCCTTAGTGTAGAAGCTGCTAAATCATGGGCTATCCTGATTGTGTTTCCACAATACTTGAATTGTTTCCTTCTGGCTGCTTGCAATACTTTCTCCTTGACCTGGGAACTTTGCAATTTGGCCAAGATATTCCTTGGAATTTTCCTTTTAGAATCTCTTTTAGGAGGTGATTGGTAGATCCTTTCCATTTCTATTTTATTCTCTGGTTCTAGAATATCAGGGCAGTATTCCTTGGTAATTTCTTGAAAGATGATGTCTAGGCTCTTTTTTGATCATGGCTTTCAGGTAGACCAGTAATTTTAAAATTTTCTCTCCTTGATCTATTTTCCAGTTCACTTGCTTTTTCCAATGAGATATTTCACATTGTCTTCTATTTTTTTTATTCTTCTTTTTTTTAAAAGCAATTGGGGGTTAAGTAACTTGCTCAAGAATACACAGCTAGTCATTTTTATGTGTGAGTGCTAATTTTCTGAGGCCAGAACCAATTCCGGGTCCTCCTGACTCTGGGGCTGGCATTCTTACTCCCTGTGCCACCTAGCCACCCCTATTTTTTATTCTTTTGGTTCTGTTTAATAATTTCTTGATTTCTCATAAAGTCATTAGCTTTCATTTGCTCCAGTCTAATTTTTTTTTATATATATATATATTTGAGACATTTAATGTTACGACCTTGAATTTCAGATCCATTTCCTTCCTCCCTTGTCACCCATTCCTTCTTGGGATATAAGTAATTCAGTATATGTTGTACATGTCTAGCTATGCAAAACATTATCATAGTAGATATATTGTACAAGGCTGCTTATAATTCCCTCCCACTCATCCCACCCCCACCTGGTCCATTCCCTACATGATCCTGTCCCTCTTCTATAGTGGGTACTTCCAACCTCCCCTCACCCCAAGGATGCCCTCCCATCCATCATCCCTCCTCTCATCCCCCTTCCCCCTATCCTGCTGCAGGTTGAGATATCCCATTTAGTATGTATGTCATTTCTCCCTGAACCAAATTCAATGTGAATGTGGTTTTGCCTTTTTAGCCTTCCTTATTCTCCCCCTCCTTTGCAACCACTTCCCCTACATGAGATAGTTTACCCTACCATGTCTCTCCCCATCTCCTCTTGCCACTTTCCTCTCTCACCTCATAATTTCATCCCTTGAGTATTCTCCCTTCCCAACAAATTCAACCTATGCCCTCTATCCATATATAACTGTAGCCATATACACACACATTCACATATGTATTCATATGACCACACACCCTTCTTCCATTATTTTCATAGTGAGAAAGATATCATCAGTCACAGATATTGCTTTTCCATATAGGAATGTAAATAGTTCAACTTTGATAAGTTCCTTTTGATTTCTTTTCCCTGATTACCTTCTCAGGCATCTCTTCCTTCTTGTGTCTGGATGTCAAATTTTCTATTCAATTCTGGTTTTTTTCCTCAAGAATGCTTGAAAGTCCTCTATTCCACTGAATGACCATATTTTCCCTGAAACAAAATACTCAGTTTTGCTGGGTAGGTGACCCTTGGGTTCATTCCCAGTTCTTTTGCCCTCTGGAATATCATATTCCATGCCCTTCGATCCCTCAGTGTAGAAGCTGCCAGGTCCTGGGCTATTCTGATTGTGTTTCCACAATATTGAAATTGTTTCTTCCTGGCCGCTTGTAGTATTTTCTCCTTGATCTGGGGATTCTGGAACCTGGCTATAATATTCCTGGGAGTTTTCTTTTTGGGATCTTTTTCAGGAGGTGATTGGTGGATTCTTTCAACCTCTATTTTGCCCTCTGGATCTAAAACATCAGGGCAATTTTCCTTGAGAATTTCTTGAAGGGTGATTTCTAGGTTCTTTCTTTGATCATGGCTTTCAGGTAGTCCAATAATTTTTAAATTGTCTCTCCTGGATCTATTTTCCAGGTCAGTGGTTTTTCCCATGAGATATTTCACATTGCCTTCTAATCTTTCGTTTGTTTGGATCTGCTTAACAGCAT